>VWYI01011249.1:0-65402 GCA_013399455.1 Anthoscopus minutus | reverse complement strand
CTGGTGTGGACATGCTAAATCTGAGAAATTGTATGCAGAACTGGGGGAAAGACACTTTTTCAATGTTGGACTATAGGACGGAAATAAAGTACACTTTGTGGAATGGAATTAAGCAGAATAGACTAAGATGGGACAGGATAGAAGTTTTCCTGAAAGACAGAAAATATCTGAAAGAATTATTGCAGGAGGAATAAGGGAAATTCACCTTCAACATATGTGTAAAGTTCGTAGAATGCCTAGCAAGGTCTCATGAGTTCTTTCACTAGTCATTTTAGAGGAAAATAAGAAGTACAGAAATAGCCTGAAGAGCTGTTCTGACTATTTAATAGGGAAAAATATGGAGGAAGCACAGGAATTGTAAAGAAGGCTCCATGCTGCAGCTTATGTTGATGGCATCTAGTTTTATTTTGAGTGAAGTGGGAGGCACGGTACCATGCAATAAAACTGTCACCTGTCTTATGACTGAAGTTATACTTCTCATAAGCTGAAAGGTTATTTATAATCACCTGTGAAAATTGCCTATCAGTAATTTTTCTACAAAGCACACTCCTGTAATGACCTTTATTTTCCCAGAGAAAGTAAAAAAGGGTTTAATGAATAAACCTTCCCAGTCTTTGTCTCCTCCCATCCACGACAGTCTTACATGAGGGCTTAGACAGGAAGGAAGAATTGTTGTGGCAAGCCAGACTTCATTGATGCTTCTTGAGCATCACAACTAAATGCAGATATGAGAGGTTGTCCTGCAGAAGGACCATGCTAGATTAGGCTGGTGCTTATCTGTTCGTATCAGTGGAGCCCTTGACCACAAGCCAGAGATGATACTTGCTTTTTCCATTGTTCCCATTAGGCCATTATTTTAATTCCCTTTTAAAGTTACAGAAAAAAAACCTGTAATTTTTAAAATTACATGAGCTAAGTTTACATGAGCTAACTTCGTCCCTTGAAGCCTTGCATTTCCCTCTCCATATGAAATATGGAAACTCTAGAGGTAAATGTACATTTTTAACAAATAGTAAAAATGTTAACTAGATTAGAATTTGTTTCTAGTATTAGATATAGTGCTTCAGCATATTAGGTTTTATTGTTTTTCATGAGAATGATGTCATATCATGACTTCATATTAAGAGCTAATGTAAAGTACAGCTGCTCTTCTCCAACAGTCCTTTTAAACAATGCAAATGTGCTGCTTTCCTATCTGCTCTACTCAGAAAGGCACATGTGCTCCAAATAGTATCTTTTTGTCCTGATGTAGTTGGAAAAATAAAATGTCATCTCTTCCTGCAAATTTTGCCTTTGTTATCTATGTAGTGAATAATTGCTAGAATAAAGGGTCTGGACAATCTTAATGACATCCAAAGAGTTCAAAGGAGTCTGTAAAGTTTGTCATCACTGCTTAAGTTGTCAAATCATAGAAAATAGTCCTGGAAAAGACCTCAAGAGGTCATAAAGTCTCTAAACTAAAATCAGCTATACCTATCTTTTTTTTTCCTGAAAGATGTTTGTCTAACCTTTCTCAGTGATGGAAATTCCATGACCTTCCCAGAAAAATCTATTCCAAATCTCTTTCTTAATGTTTAACCTTTTATGCTGTCACTTCTTGTTCTTTCTCCCATGAGCAAGTAGAACAGATGATTTTCTTTTTCTTGACAAGAGCTTTTCATGTAATTGAAGGATGCTATGATCTTTCCCCTCTTTCCCAGCAAACTATTTTTCTGTCTTTGTGTTTTCTAATCTTTAACCATTTTCTTTGCTCTTTTCTGGAGAGGTGATGAAGCAAGAAGATTTGATATCCTCCTTCTAACGCTGTTACCTTCCTTTCAATCTTCCTGCTAGTTTAGCAAGGACAATAAAGATAAGACTCTTTATATCATCATGTTTTCTCCCAGGCTACCTGAAGAATTTGCTCTGGTATTGTTAGCTATTTCTAACCTTTGTTTATTGAGCTCTTTGCATTTGTCACTGGTTTTTTTAGGGTCTTGTTTTTGTTTATTTTATTTTAAATGTAAATAAATATATTTATTTGCATATAAACAAATGTGCTGTTGAACATAAAATCATTGATGTGACTCTAAAAAATTATTCTTCAGAGGAGTTTGGTCACTTCTTGTATTGCCAAACATATTTCCATCTGCCTGAGCAAGAAAGGCTAAACATGCTTGTTTGCCTTGAAAGCTTTGATTACCTTGATCTCCATATGATCTGCATCTGTAGTTAGCTGTATTAGTTTGGTTAAAATATCATCACCAAGGATCTGATTTAAACCATTACCATAAACAAATGCTTTATTTTCAAGGGATGTCATTAGGGACATCATATCCCTTTGGCTCTAGACAGTATTTTTCCAAGACATTTTGCCTTCTTTAAAGCTTCAGAATCACTTTTGCATCAAAACTTTATGTTACTTAGCAGCAGGGTTTTCAGTTCATTTTGTGTCTCTTCTTTGTCTATTGACTGAGCTCCACCTATTTCCACTATGGATTGTAGGTCACTGCTTTTTTCTTTTACCCTATGCAGCTGTCCTGGCAGTCCTTGTGGGGAACTTCTTCCAGTTTTGTTTCAGTCCCTAAACTCTACAGGACTGAGCCAAAAACTCTGTCATGTAATCATCAGTAAATATCTGTTTCTTAAGATCATAGGATCATGATCCCATTTTTTTGTGCTCTGCCTGGGAATTCCAAAGTCACGCCTGGTGGGAGATCCCCTTGTAACATCCGTTCTGGGACCACGCCTTTAAGTCATTATTGATGGGATGTGGCATTGCCTTGCTAATGCAACCTGTGGACAAGAGAAAAAATGGATGTTGAAATGAGACATTGAAATAAACTCTCCACTGCCACCACCCCAATAAAATTATGTAACACTTAATACTTGCTTGACTTTGGAAGAATTTTGTTGCTCTGAGTTGTGAGCAACACAATTGTCGCACTTATTGGAGCACGTTAGTCCTGGGCAGGGGTGTTGGACTTCCATATAAAAATGAAGCTATGTGACTTAAAGTAGTTTTGTGCATAAAAGAACATAAAATTAAAATTTTGAAATACTTAAGACAGATAGCAGTTCAGGATTTCACATTGCTTTAGCCCAGAAAATCAGTTTCTGGTCTTGAAACAACATTTGATGTCGCTGTCAAAATTAGCTCTCTGTCTTTATGGATGTCCACATGACCTTTGTGATGGACCCTTTCTGATTTTCCATGAACCTTGTCTGGAAGTAAAGGCAATAAGTTATTTCTCCTCCCCTTTTCCAATGCTTTTTGAGATGCAAATATTCGTGCATGGGTCACAACAGTTCTGAAGTTTAAGAAAGCAAAACCATGCAATCAGGGACTTTGAGAATTGTCAGTAAAGCCATATATACATCTTGCTTTTATATATGGAAGAAAAATAATGGTTTCCTCTCATATTTGAATTTGAGGGGAAAAGAGAATTTTCAAAGGCATGAAAGAGTTCAGTCTTCTGAGCATGAATATCTAAGCAAGATGTGATCCTAAATATGACAAGGAGGCAACATCTGGGTATGTTTTCCCACATTAGCAACTGCTGTCCTAAACTGCTGTTGCATGTGATGTTAAACAGCTGCTCAGTTTCACCCAGAGGTAAGACTATTCTGTATCTGACTTATACTTAAGTCTTTTAGAACTTCTGAGATAAAAAGGTCTTAGAGAATGTGTAAAGTAGAATCTTCTTAATCTCCCCTGTAACTGGTACCTAGAAACTCATGTTTTAAGTCAATAAAAAGGTGCTGACATGTTTTAATGCTTACTCTTGGCGCTACTGTATTCCACTATCCAGCCACCATTTCTCATTATCTATGTACTAAATTGTTCAAGTCAGTAATTTCAGCATGTCCCCACCATGTGCTACTGAAATACCATGCAAATAGTTGCTACAAATATTAACAGCTGGTCCATTTCAAGGTACTGTACCTTTGTCTACAGTTTGCAGTAAGAATGATCTCTATCTTCCCAAAAGCACCAACCCATCCTGCAGGCTGAAAAGCCTCGTGGGTCTTGAAGCTGAGTGTTTGAGTAGGGTTTCTTACCATATTGCTTTTTTTGGAGAAGACAAAAGGTTGTATAGGATCAGGGAAAGAATTATTTGGGACTTCTTCATATTTAATAAAATTATGATCAGGAAATTTATAATGGGTAAAAAGCTGAATGTTTTGAAAATGACACAGACATTCTTCCTGTAGTGATTATAGACAGGATACTGAAATGTAGCACACCAATGCCTGTAGATTTTCTCTGCATTTCTGTATCTTAAATAAGATGAACCATGCTACTAGAAAGAAAAGACATGACTAACACATCTACATTGGATGGGACTGCAATTCCCCAAAACCTCCATGGCTTTGTGTAAACATGTTCACAACAAAGCAGAAATATGATTTTGTATGCACTTGCACAGAGAAATAAGACACAATGATGATTTCTTGCAAAAGAATTGCTGATGTGAGAATTACGGATATCACTTCTTCCAAAAGTTTCATTGTAAAAGGTTCTTTTGAAGGTGACCTTGTTTTCTAAGCCTAGATGGAAGCAGTTAACCATTTTCCTGATTTCTAAGACCAAAATGAACTCAAAGTGCACTTGCAAAATCAGCGCCTATGGAGTTAACTTTCTGTTTACTAACGTAGTTCAAACATTTGCTTAATTATATAATATTTTTCCTTCAAAATGAGTTCATAACTTTTTTCCATAAGAGGATATGGTGACATGTTGCTTTTAAGTTTGTCTGAAATGCTGTAAAACATCTGACTTGCAGTGTGAGAACTGCAAAGAATTCCTAAAAATGTTTTCAAGTAAACATCTGTGGGTATGTCTCTCCTAAAGTCTACTGAAAAACAAACATGAAAATGGTATGGAGACATTTGTGCTTCATCTTAACTATATTGTGTCTGAATCATTGTCATAAAAGAAAAATCAGGGGCTGGATTAAAAATAAGATTATTGTGGTAGCTGGAATGATCATTTGAGCTGGTGGAACCCTCTGAGTATTCTAAGACTGAAAAAGCCTTGTCCAGCTTTTCCCTCTTTTGCCCTAGCCTTGTTAAACAAAAGCATGTGAGTGCTTTCACAGAGAATCAGACAGGGTAAATGTCCACTTATTTACTACTTTAAAATTATCTGCAAACAACTACAATTTACTTGGCATGTGTGTTAGTGAATTGTGCTCTACTGGGCTGTTTACCTTCACTCATTGTAGGTATTTTCACACTTGCAATCTGGTGCTGTAAGCCTTACTCCACTGCAAGTGTTAGTTTTAGAATCACAAAAAAGTCTTACAAAGTGTTCTCTTCCCCTTGAGGAATATTACTCTGCATTCACCTCACGTAACACAGACTCTTTACAGATTACAAACGTCATTCAAGTCAAGCCAGTCTGGTACTGAGTCTCCTCTAAATAAACTTTCTTTTATTTCCCTGGCCTTAAAGTCTGTTCTCTGTCTCTTTATTTTCTTTGCTCTTTTGTGTGGGGTTGAGATTTATAAGGACTGCTGTTACAAGCTATACATTTTCTTACATCAGTCCTTTTGGTTTCAAGACCTTGGAACAGAGAATTTACAGTGGCCGTAAAAAGGACCCCCCAAAAATACAATTCACCTTCGCAAATGTTCTGAATTTGGAGTAGAAAACTAGTGAGATGAAATGCTGTTCTTATTATTCTCCATAATAAACCAGCTCCTGGCTACCATTAAAATTAGTGAGGAGCTTACACCAAGTCTCTTTTTAGAAGCTAGAGGAAATTCTTACCATTTTCAGAGTCCTCATCTGTACCTTTTCAGAGAGCCAAGCTGGCTTGAGATCTGAGAAACTTCCATCTTCAGGAAAATTCAAGCACAGCTCCCAGACTTTTTCTTAGGCCAGTGTCTAAGGGAACTGTATTTCTTCATGGAACATAGTGGAATATTCTAAACAAAATAGGAAAACCTGTTATAAATAAGCCTAATTAAGCATTTTCAGATGAATAAACAGTAGTTTCATAACCCTTGCTATGAAATCTCATAATCTTATAATTAAGTCCATGTTTAATATCAAAATGACAGTTCGATGGAATTGCTTTGAGGATTAAATAGGGCAATGTACCACATGCAGTCTTCCTGCTCCATACACTACAGATTTCACATGAGGATGACATCACACTAAGCAAAAAGACAGGTGATCTATTACCTGGATAATGTGTGCTAAATAATGTCAAACCTGGTACCTTGCACATGAGTTCCTTTTCTAGAATTGAGCTCTCTAAGGTTGTCTTTGTTCACATTCCCCCAAATTGTTCAGCTCACTCTGAAGCAGCATCTGTGTAGTATATGAAAAGTAAGAAAGTGAAAATCAGACTTTGGTTTTCTTAGGATGTACTCCAAGATTCTATGACTTGTGTGAGGTATGTTTCCCACTGTTACCAGCATGCTGGACGAGATCTTAATTGATCTCTTGTTCTTTATTTTCTGGGCAGAATGGAGTCTTTGAAGATGAATACTGGCTTATAAAGTAAACGCTTTCAGCTGTTGCTGCTGAACATAACAATTCCTAAGAAGATTTTTGTCAGTTGCTAAGATATTTCCTTGGTTTTATGGAGAAGAAAAGGTTGTAGTTTAACCCTTAAACAAGTTCTGGATAACGTTACAAGTTGCACTGAATGTGTACAGTAGAAATTTAACAGCTGGAGAAGAAAAGCATTCTTTAGTAAGGCAAAGCATTTAGAAATGTGAACACTGTATCCTGGTCAGATACATGATTAATATGACCTGTCTTGCAGGAGGTCATATTCATTAAGTTGGTCTACTCTAAACTTAAACCTATCTGAATGGATAAAGTTAAATAAAGTTAAATAAACTTAAATATTACTGCTGTGCGTATATGTAGTAGCTAGGTGAGAAAAGGTTGCAGGACACAACCAACATGCAGCCTGCTGACACAACACAAAGTAGTATCAATCTTTCACGGAAAGCCATCTCAATCCTTTTTATTCCTATATTCCAGCAAAGAGTGACATGTTACATGGTGCAGCTGGCAGCTTCTCTTGGCCTGATAATGTATGATCAGAGCCTCATGAGACAGTTTAATTGGAATGCCCTCCCAGTACATAAAATATTCTAAATGAAAAGCAGAAACACAGTGGGATGAGAGGAGTGTGTTTGGGAGTCAGGCGTGTCTGAGTCCAAATTCTCCTATAGCAGAACTTCTCCTCCCTGCCTTTCTCTCTCCCCAGCTGAGCAGTTCACAATATTCTCTGTCTTGCTGGAGTAAATGCTGACAGTCTTTTGAACCTCTCCAGCAGGATAGGAGATTGCTTCAGGAGCTTTCAATTCTACATGCATCATATTAACCTTGCTGCCAGGCAGCAAGAGGCTGGGGAACATCTGACAGGAATAACTGGTATGGGAACCTTTTGACTGCTGCCTGGAATTACTGCAGGGCCCACAACCAAGGGGTTAAGAAAAGATAAACGAGGACCTCCATTTTTTTATAGCCAGAATTGGACCCAAACCTCACATTATTATATGAACTCCTATGGATAAAATAGCAAGATCTGGAGCTTCCATTTTGTTGTGTGCTTGTGTGTCCTCTGTTGGGAAACAATTTGAGCTGCCGCTGTAAGTCTCTGGTGAGATGGGAGAATGAATATCTGGTAGGAATAAAAGATAAATCCATACTCCATATAGCAGGAAAGAAGTCTTCCTTCCTTTAGGGAACTTGTTGAGGTGCTGGGAAGTACCTTACTCTCCCTGTTTCTCTGCTGAAAGCGAGACACCTCATCTGTTTCCCAACCAGCCATCAGGTTTTGTCCCCTTTTTCTGGTATGCATGACAAGTAACAACCCATTATACTAATCAGCTGCAGCTCAGACAGTTCATGCTGTTGGCTGAAGAGTTCATACCTTGATAACACATTTCTTAAGAATTCACAGGAAAGATTTTTTTTTGGTAGATTTAGCAGCCCCACTCCCACCCAAAAAAGGTAAATCACAAACATAAAACTGCCTTTGAGTGCAAACTCTCGCAGCTGTAAGATAGAAAACATCAGAATTAAGGGTGTTGCTTGTTTGTTTTCTGAAATTAATTTAATTTTCCAGTGCAAATAGCTTTTAGATTTTTTAGTTTTTAGATTACCTGTAACTTCAGTGATCATGTGCTTGTTTCCTGCAAGATTACTGCCTCATTCAGTGCAGAGTGTATTTACACAATAAGCAATTGCTTAATCTTTACTTCCTTTTGTGTTCCCTGCAGCATTGCTATGTACTACCTTGCTATAAACTCACACTGCTCATCTCGAGGAGTTTTCTGTAAGACTCATCGCTTTGGGTTTGCTTTTTAAAGCACTTAAATTTTTTTTGCTGTTATTGTAACATAAAGAACTCATTTTATCAAGATTTTCTAGAAAATATGAATCCGAACTTTAAAATACTAAGGTAGATTCTTTTTTTTAAAGTAGCCCATTCATTTTGGGTTCCCAGTTCCACACTTGAGCACAAAGTGATAAGCAGCTTTCACCATGTGAACAGTGAAAATAAACGTAACACACCTTGTTGAGCAACAGCTAGGGTCTTTGCAACAGGTTGAACATAATTATTCAAAGGAACATAGTTCCTTGAGTTTCTTTCAACTGCTGCAAAAGCAGAGGTCTTGCAATCAATAGGTACCTATTTTCAAACCAGTCCTTGGCAATGGTCTACTCTGCTCAGCCATTTAGACAATTTAACTGAAAATAGTGTGTAAACAGTAAATAGTGTGTAAACTGTAAACATTCTTCAATGTCACAGTTTCTTGAATGTACTTGCAGAAGGATACTAGCTTACAGCTATGTGGACAGTCTCATCATTGACTTCTCTTAATTATTGCTATCTTGAATTCTTTTGTACTGTATTTTCTTTTATGAGTTCCTCTTATTTTTCAACAGGTTTGCTAAATTATGTTTGAATGTTGAAATCAAAAGAAATGTTCTAAGTTCCTTTTTGTTTTTTTACATATTTGTAAATACTTTCTTGTATAACAATATGGAACAAGCTCTTAGAATTGAGAACATCTCCACTACCTCTTGATTATACTTAATGCTTCAGTTCTCCTGCATAATACTTTCATGAGAGTTAAGTTGGAAGGAGGAATGGACCATTGTTTAGTAACTATAATTTGTATAAAATGAGACCTTGGTGTGCTTTTCTTCTCAATATTCTTGTTACAATTAATTTTAATACGAGACATTACAGTAACTTTGTGGATTGTCTGCCAGCATGTACTGTTCACATATTGAAGAATACACTGAAGATGTCAATTCTGTACTTACTTGTGGAACTTCCAGCAAGTGCTTTGCCTTAGACGTCATAAAATCAAATCCTTATTATATCCCATGAGTTCCATATTAGGCTGGAATTCCAATGGAAATTCATGAGGGACTTTCTGTCTGCAGGGTTTTGTAATGTGGCTATGGATACCACTAAAACTGTTTTTCTTAAAAGCTGGATATCCACACATGCCCTATTGGTAAACCACTGGGCTGCTGAATTAAGGTTTTATTTACCACTGAAATAAATATACTACCCAGTATACACATAGTCAGGAACCACATATGGGAACCATTCCTAGGCTATATCAACATCAGTTAAGTTGTTTGCTGTATTTAATACTGTGTGCTAGCATTGGGAAGTATAATTTAAAATCATTAGCTTTACTAGTTAATCTCTTCATCTCTTCCAGGGATATGGAATCTGTGAGAATCTTTGTCTTTCCAAATTTGGAAGTGTTTTGCATGCTTTGAACCTAGTTTCAGAGAAAATTCTATTCTCTTTCTTGGATATCTTTTGTGTGATATTTGCTTCAACCTCCATGCTGTCAGAATAGATTTTGCAAACTTAAGGTTTTCATAAAAGGAAGACATAAAGAAGACATAGGTGTGTTGTTTTTTACTGAGCTTTCTTGTTTGACAAAAATAATAGTGCTCTTAAGTGGTTGGTTTTTTTCTTTCTGCAAAATTCTATTCCTATGCACTATATATTAATTTTGGAAAAAAAGGACTAAAATTTATTGGCTTGACTTAGTGTTTTACTTCTAATTTGTTACCTGATGAGATGAATAATGAGAAATGACTGTCTGAATAAAAAAATTTTCCTGAATATTTTAATAAAACATATACAGTTTTTCCAGCTTATTTATGGCTCTAGCCATTTGATACTATATATTTTTTTAAAAACTGATTGTTGGCACTAGCTGATACACCTGTCATAGTATCTATTTACAGTATATACATCTTCTCTGCCAAGTTAGGTCATAGTTTGCAATGTGGTTAGCACTGAATTCACAACATGGTATGATTCTGTATAACAATCTGAACTTGTGAAACCAGCTAAATGGTGGTAATCTTACAGGGAGTTTTATTAAACTGCAGCTACACATGGGTATATAGGAAATATGTTGCTGAAACTAAAATTTATATTATTAATCATTTTAAAATGAATTTTCTTCTCTATGTGTGTATTTTTGTTCAGGATAATTAGCTAACCACAGTTTGTTTATACAAGGTGTGTGTAATCTGTTTATAGAGCATGGCAGCTGACATAATGTAGCTCTTGGAGAGCTGTGACATTCCCTTCCCACAAGTAACATTTGAAATGATAGAACAACATTCAGATGAATAAATCTCCACCAGGTAAAAATCATTACAGCCCACATTCTCCAATAATATTTTCAATCCACCTTGTTAAACCTTTCCACAGAAGCAACCCCACTTTCTGTAACTGTAGAGCTATTCTTTGGCCAGTTAGGGGCCCCAAAAATGTCTGAAGTAAATTTACTGTTACTGAGAGTGTTTTTTGTAGACGAAAATGTTATGATACGGCTCAGACAAAAATAATGAGATTTGATTAGGGGATTAGAAACACGAACACACAAGTCCCCTGTCATCTGGATGGAAATACGGCGTAATAGGGCATGAGGAATTTGAGCCCAAGTATTTGCCATCTTTGAGACTCACATTGTGCCTGAGCTCTGAAAAAGTTTTCTCCAAGATCACTGCATGCTACTCAGAGGAGAGCTTTCAAAAATAGCAAGATATCTATTTGATAACTTCTCTATTTGCTGCTCCCTGAAAGTATGCATCATTTTTGCACCAGGGTTCATGTGAATGTCTTTTCTTCTGGACTGGTGTATTTTTCACTGTAGAGTGACAAAGCAGGGATAAATATAATTGTGGGATCTGCTCTGCATGGAAGTATTGTGCAAAGATGGACAATATACTTACTGCCTGCATCTTCTGGGAGGGTGTCCTGGGGTGACTTTATAATGCCTGTATCCCCAATTGTGTTTCTGTTTATGTTATATATTAAGTTCTGCACCTTTAAGACTGGTTCTGAGAGCGAAGAGGAGAAAGAAGAAGCCGCAGTTTGTTTTCAGAAACAGCCTTCACTCCCCCACAGCTCTCTCCGGACTGTGTTGTCTGCANTCTGTGAACAGCGAGAGGTTTCATTGTTTAATATTATTCCATTTTTATACTTGTGGATATTTTGCTTGTTAAATAAACAATTTTTTCCACTTTCCTTCAAGGAAATTTTTTTTCCCGAACCAGTTGGGGGAGGGGCAGCTTGAATCTGTTTCTTTTTTTTTCCCTGGAGAGACCCCATTTGGAGGTTTCCTCTCAAATTTGTCCTAAACCAGGACAGAGGGACACTGTGCCAACAGGATTTAACACTGACAAGAATGGCTCTGGCTTTGATTTTCAGTAGAAACATGGATCCCTTTTGTATGGGTAGAGTGCACCTCAGCAGGCCTGTATTTGATGGATTCAAACCCCCAGTGGAAAGGTAACCAGGCAGAAGTGATGTCTGCTGGGATTAAATTTGTTGGCCTTCCAACAGCTTAAATACATGTAGTGAGTGGATACAAATTAGAATAAATTATCCAGGGAAACAGTCTGGCAAGGATCTGAGAGCTGGGTTGTGTACAACTCCTTAGTCTGCAGTGGTAAAGCAAAGAGTGAAGAGGGAAGAGCAGTTAAAACAAGCAACTGTGATAACAAAAGAGAGAAACACTGCTCGACTTGTGCAGTCTCTTTTCCCCCTAGATATAGCAGCTTTCAGTTCTTCAGGCTTACAGCCTGGCTCCCAGGACACAACAGCAAAGAAAGGAGACAAAGAGATGTGCCTGGCTTTGGTTAGAGATTTGTGTCAGTAAGGTTCTCCTCCCACCCTGAAGGAAATTCACTGCCTATATGTCCCAGTGCTGAAGCAGTGTACATATGCAAGTGAAGATGTTTGCTCTGGAATCTCTGTGCTCTCCAGCCTGTGGAGCCTCTCATAGTCACACCAAAGCACAGCCTGGAGGGTTCTTCTGTCTTGGAAAGTCAACTTGAAATGTACACCAGTGGTGCTCCTACCCTTCTGTGGATTTATTTAGATGGTTTCTTCTTATAACTGCTATTTGCTGGTGACAACATCTCTTTCATCTTACTGGAACAACACATGAACTAGGTGCAAATGAGCTATGTATTTACCCCTTTGACAGCTCTGAGCTGCAAAGTCCATCAGCATGCCTGAATTACCCATTTCTGCAGAACAGTGACTCCAGCTGCAAAGTTAAAAGAGAGTGGACAGGACCATGTTCTGCAAATGAGTGAACATAGTGCTGAATTCCATAAACTCACTAGAAGTGTAGGTGATTGCAGTTAACCATTCCATAGCCACACTTCTGTACTTCAAGACCCAGCAGGCACAGGTGAAATGGGACAGTGACAGTTTTTCTCTGCTGGAAAGACATGTCAGGAAAGATCCCTGACTGGTAGAGTGGTTACCTGGAAGTGAATAGACACTTATATTCTATTGAACTCCAAGGAGGAGTATATTCTATATACTCTAAGGAGAAAATTTTCAGTTTTATTGAAATAATAGGATATTTTGTCATTTAATTCAGTGAGACAGGCTGTTAGTGCCAAATCCTTGGGATGGAAGAAGACTGCAACATGACCCTGGAAGAGGTGTTATTTTCTGACAGCATGTAGTGCCAGGATGGATATCAGAATCAGGTCGGAGGTGATATGGAAGGAAGAGAGGTCATTTTTCAATAGTTTGGACTGTGAGATATGCCCTGCACCAAGCACCTGCCACACTTAAGGTGTACATATGCAAATGCTTTCTGCTGTAACCAAGCTGCTGTGGCAATGATACAGTATGTAATGTATGCTGGTTTCTCTGCATCAGATGTGCTCATGCAACTTTTCTGTATCAACCTGTGACTGCTTGGTCCCCTAACTAGTGGGTGGGTGCTGAAGTCTTCCTCATGGGCTATCTCATGAAAAAGCTGTAGTTATTTTCTTCCCAATACTTTTTGTTTGCAGGTATGATGTGTACCTGAAATATTTGTCCTTGGTTTTTGCAGCTTTTTTGTGACGTATTTGTTGTGTCTTCCAGAAATGTCCAGTATTTCACCAGAATATTGAGAGAGGGAGTAAGACATGACCTACTGTGTTCTATTTCTGGGAACATTCCTACATGATAGTTGTGTTTACACTGACTGTATCCTCAAGCCCACACTTAAAATGTAGATCACACAGTATTGCCAACATGTATTTTTCCTTGAGACTTTTTTCCAAATATGGAGTCATATTTGCTGCTCTGCCAGTATTCTTGCAGCTGGTGTCTGTTTTATATTTCTGTGCAATTCCTCTTTTTAAAGAATGAAAAGCAGAGTGGCCAAAATATGGCTAAAATGTGCAGTTGGGAGTATTGACTCTATTGTGATTTCAGATGGGTAAATGATAAATGAATATGCAAGGAGCAAGCAGCAATGAAATTTTGGGTATAGTGTTGTTATTATACCATTTCTGTTATGTTCAGATGACACTAAGATAGTCATGTAATGGCAGCAAATAGAAATTGGAAGGTTAGGAAGTCTTCTCTTAAGCTATTTAATAGGCAATGTACTTCTCAGAATCCTGCTACAGTGGGAATCCAGAGATATAGCTAAGCCTTGCACATTTGATTCATAGTTTGTTAATAATACGTGATCAGTTAAACAGTGCAGAATGAATACATACAATTATTTAATCATTTAGAAATGGCAACATTTTCTAAATAATAAGGTAAGGAAAATTGAATTTGTGCAGCTTTTTGTCATTGCAGAACAGTCCAAACTAGCCTTTAATTTTCATTACTGGGTTGAGTTACAGTGTCAGGGCTAATTCATGGGCATTTATAAAAGGCACATTTTAACAATCTTCATTAGGAAAAATGCTGTAATTTTTCCTGAAGGGTCATAAGATATTGCACAAAATAATGAAATAATCTTAGGCCACTGATCTGAAAAATGCTTTCTTTTTCAGCATTCTTTATACTGTAAGAGGGCAAAAGCCCAGTATCTGTGATGTTACTCAGTTTGGTGTATTTCATCCTCTTCAAAAGGCTTCATCTCTCTGGACAACCCAAACCATTAAACTAGGGAAAAAGAGTCAGCACTTAATAACAGAATGTTACTTTCTTGAGCACTTAAACTGTGGCCAGAAAAAGCAAATACACTCTGAATCAACCCAGTGCAGTGGAGTGGAATATAAATGTTACAGAGCTTATCTATGGAAGCATGTTGTCATTTCTCTGAGGTTTCTATCAAACTTTTAATCAAAACCATAGCTGAAATTGGCCCATGTTACTGTGATCATTTTTTAATGTTCTGTACTGCTAAGTCTAGCACACAGATTTATAATGTTTGAACACTAGCACTTTTGCCAAAAGTCACAAGAAAGTTGCAGGTTGCAGACACACATCATCAGTACATGTAATATATCTACTTCAGAAGCAAAGAGAAGTCCACTGGAGATGGCCACAAATGCACTCCAGTGGCTAGAACCAATGATCTGATAAAGCTGCAAGATGATCTGGGAAATATACTGCCTTAATGAATGAGGAGGAATGTAGTCACAAAGACTAGCTGCAGATCAGGCTGGCTAAAGGCCTGTATTAGCTCCTGTAAAACTCAGTTTGGAATACCTATAGTTAGAGTTCAACACTAAATTGACCTACAGAATGTCAGCACTGATTTAATACATTGCTTAGTGACATATCTTTTTCTATTCATTCGCTTTTCTTAGCACAGCTGGACATTGTACCTCTTATCTTTCTTACACACAGTGTATTGGGAGAGTCATACCAAAATACATGAAGATAATCTCCATATATAGTCTGTAATGCCTACCACACATACCTGAAATTCATGTTTCAAACTTCAGGTAGAAAGGTCCTAACACTGTCATAAGCTGTATTTTAGGCTTAACTTCCTGCTTTGTAGTCTTCACATAAGCAAACACTTGCTCGTGTGTTCTGATAGCCCATGGAAAGAGACATGTCTACAGGCAATTGGGGTTTTTTTTTGTCTGATAATACATCCACCAGAATGGCTGTTATCCTAGTAATTTCATATTGCACTAGAGTTTATATACAGGCATTGAAAAACACACTTATCCCATATTTCAGTATATTTGGATTATATTAGAAACACAGAAAAGAATACAACAGACAAAATGAAAACCAGGAGTGGTTCACCTAGTATCACAGCTGATACTTTTCTACAGTGGTAATACCATAAAAATACTGTAAGAAGTATCAAAAGAAAAAATATGTGTGTGTACATAATACATAATGTTAGTGAAATACTTATTTAGTAAACTATACTAGCTAATCATGCCCTCAAGAAAATGTTTTGAGAAATACAGGTTGATCAAAAATATATAAACCATTATCAAGTAAGGAAAGGATATACTAACATTGTCATGATAGTTATTTTTTCCAAGGGGAACATTGTATGTTGTTTTGGTTTGCTAATGGAGTAGGTGTGGAAAATGAACTTTATTTAAGGAGCAGCAGACAGTGTAAAATGCATATTTTACTAGTGGTTTGACAGTTCTATTGCTTGTTTCTAATATTTACTAGTTAGAAAATGAAAAGAATGCATTTATGGTAATTAGATGGAATATTAAATTAATTTATGAGGCATGCTAAATCAGGAAAAATGTAATCAATTTGATTTTCCTTTTCCTAAACTTTATCTCATTGGGCACTAGTCTTGGAATAACTCCATTCTGTACTCAATTTTCAAAGTATTTCCATTCGGTTTTATGGTATTTGCCCAGTGTTTTAAAGGTAAACAGGCATTAAAGCATTCCAGATACTTTGCAGAGTTATGTGGCCATGATCAGGGCTTTCTGAGGCAGTCACATAGTCAGTTGGGGGGAAAAAATGACTCATTTTTATGAAGCATCCAAGTCCATTATCCTTTTTGTAGCCAAGACCCCAAATTACCCTGATGTTCTTGGCTGGGTACGTGATGAATGGGTTGGCTGGAGGAAGGAACTGGTAGCATTTGTAATTTCCATGTATCTCTGGGAGGTCCCTCTGAGGAAGTCTCTAGCAATAATTTGAAGACTCTTCACACAAAGTAGTTCAGGATTATTATTTTTTCTATCTTTTGAAATAAATTGCATAAGGTAATTTAGACAGTAGGAGTAGTAAATGAAAAAAACCATTCAATCTAAATTGAACTTTGTTTCCTGCCTAACACAAACCTCTTCCCTTTTGATTCTTACCTGCTTCCTGTCACTCTAGCAACCAAATGACTTAATGTTTCATGCCTCTGTTTAACATTTGCCCTGTAAATTAACAGAATAATAGTGTCTACATCTAGATGACTGGATGGGGGTTCTTCCAGGTTTCTGAGTGCTTGGTGAGACCCTGCCACTCACCAGCACTCTCCAGAGTTTCCGGAGAAATAACACCAGGCGTTCTGGCTAGAAATACTTTCCAGTGACCACCACCTTTGTCCCAGCCAAGCCATGGTCCATGCCATAATCCACTCAGTCTAGGTGCTGCCATAATTGCCAACAGTGCTTACTCCATACAAAACTGCATGGAGGGACACACTTAGAAAGTCATCTAATCTTCAGTAGATCTGTTAGCAGAAATATTATTTACATATTCAAAACAGAAAAGGGTCATGCAGCTTACAAATATGTTTTGTGTTTATGTCACTCATTGAAAAACATTAGGTAGCACAGATCACAGAATTACTTTCAGCTAAGCCAGGAGTACGAGAGTCAGATGTTACAAATAAAATCCAATTTCAATTGATTGAATAATTATTTTATTCAGCCAGTTTTCTTTGGAAAATGGTTACATCAAATGGTTTGAAAACTGTTCCAGATGTCAGTTGTTTTTCATTGGGAATGCATGAGCAAATGGAAGGTTGTTTGATTGATACATCATACAAAAATAGGATGTTGTATTCTATCTTAATATATGTGACAAGCAATTTCACTCCTAGCAAAATTAAACCTGAGTGTCCTTTTTCCTAATTTAAATAAATATTCAGTTATAATCCTGTTTGTCATCACAGAATACACTCCGGTGTCCCTTCCAGCAGCAAGTACCTCAGTATGTTTGAAGATGAAAGCTTTAACCTGATACAAGTTCATCCTTCCTGCTGCCATTTAACTTAATGTCAGGGTTTGCTAAAAGTCTTCAGTCAAAACTATTAAGGACACACTGTTTTTTGATGAAATAACTCTTTTGTGAACCACAGTGCTTCCTATAGAAAATGTTGACTCTTGGTTGAAATTGCCGGAAAACCAAAAGTGTTACGTTGGATGCACTTTCTCCATTCTTCTCATTCCCACTTGTTCCTATGTCCAGCTTCCTCAGACAAATTACACTGCCTGTAAAGCATTTAAAGCAGTGAGATTCAGTGGACTGTAAAGGCAGACAGGAAAAAATGTCAGAGCAAAACATTTGCAAACAATTGTTTTTCTTCCTTCTTCTCCTGGCTTTGAGATCTGTTACTCTGAAGCAGTGATTTACAACAAAATCGTGTTACTTCTTAACATATTCATCATACTTTTGACAGCTTAATAGTTTTCAATAGCACATTTTAAAAAGCTGACAAACATTTCAAAATATGATTCCTGATATGTCATTAAAAATAATGCTATTCTAAGATACAGTACTTCCTTTAAAAACAAAATAAAACAACACAATACTTCAAACAATAATTCACCATGCTTTTAAGGGCTTAAGAGAACTTTTTTTTTTTTTTTCATTGAGGTTTCACAAGTTCTGGAACAGTAAATAAAGTCTGATTTCTAATGTCTTTCTGTGGCCTGTAAGAAAGTAGATAAAAATGAAACTGTAGTTCACACAGAGCAGCAGAAAACGTGTTAATTTATGAAGACCAGTGAACTCTATTGTCTAGATTTGCTCCTTAACAACAAAAAATTCTGGGTAAATCCTGACCACCTTGAATTTAGTGGGAATTTAATCACTAACTTCAACATCTTCAACTGTACTAGTAAACAAAAAATGCTTGGGGCTCTCCTCTGCACCACTGCATTGTAGGTGCCTACTGGGACTATCTCCTTGCCTCTTCCCAAACCCTGCACAGGAGTGCTGTGATAGAGCAGCAACTGGCCCAGGACAATGTCACTCCAAGGACTCTTCTGGAAAACAGTAGCACAGCCACAAAAACTCAGGCTAGAAATTCACCTTCTCCTTCCAGTTTCTTTTAGCTAAAGTATACTTGTCCCGTGTTTCTCTCTTCCTCCCATAATTTCAATATCTGAAAGATTTGATCATAAATATAGGCATCACCTGATTTTTTGGCACTGCAGTTCAAAGGGATCAAGAACCTTTCCTGTGAAAGTCGATGCTTAGTTGAAAGCTGGATTTGACTGAATTCTCCCCTCTCAAGGTAAAAAAAAAAATCTGTAGAGTAATAAAATTTTAAGTGTCCTTAAAACTGTAAATGCTAAGTAACTATTTTATTTAATTACGTACCATATGCCACATTTGGCACACATTACAATGTGTAGGGTTTTTATGTGTTTCTTACTGCTCAGTAACTAGTACTTAGTTAAATATTTAATCTAAAGCTCCTTAAAAACAGAAGTGCCCTGCATGAATTTATAGTCTCCTGTCATGCAAGAAAGGAAGAGGTAAAAATCTGCAACTCTATAAATCTTTAGAGGGTAAAAAACCATATATAATGAATAGGAATCACCTTCCCCCTGGATCACTGAAAGTTAGGTCATATGCTCCGTCCAATTAGACAATATTTTTACAAATTAAATTATCCTGTAGTGCAAACAAAATGAGTCTTCCTATATTTAGTTCCATTTTCATGTATAAATACATGCTCTTTCAGGCTGGGGAGTCTAAAAATGTTTCATCTAAATATGCAATTAAACATTTGAATGAAATTTGTGTTTTTCTTGTTGGTCATCTGTTATGTATCTTCTTCCCTCAATTATGGCTCCAAAGAGTTGAAAACACGGCTTTGTCTTGTATTGTAATTATGTTTCTTCACAGTACAAAAGTGTGTAAGATTTTGAAGGCAGAAACAGCTCTATGGCATGCTAAATCAAATAAAAAGTGATTAAAATTAATTTTTGTAGCCTTATTTAAAAATAAAATTGTTGCCAGAAGGAAGAATTTTAAACCACATAGAGAAAGAATTTCTGCCTTTTGATTCCCTTTTTTAGGTTGCAATGTCATAAAAAAACTGGGGAGGAAGAATGGGACCAGTGAAAACAGTAAGAAAATGAAATAAAATACAAACAAAGCCACAGTTTTCCTGAGTCTAAAGGGCTTGAACTTGGAGCCTTCTGTAATATACTTTTCCTTAATCGTGACAGATTTTCATAGGTGAGATGGAAAACTATGGGAAATGTTTCACTTTTATTTTGCCTCAACAACCTGCATTTTCTTTTCTTGAAAGTGATTCCACTGGAAATAAGGAAGCACATGGAAATAAAAATGAGATTTTTTTTTCCCTGAAAAATTGATAATCCAAAAGACTATGTTAGTACTTGTGTGCCTTCCAAAGATACAACAGAAAAGATGTCTCTCTCCTGGATTTCTTTTTCGTTATTGTTATTTTTTAGGATGGATGAAAATTACAAATCTTTATTTTGTCAACAAAAGCCCTAAAGTCTTTCTCAACACTGGTAACATATGGCATTCTTTAATTTTTAGTCTCTCTGATCACCAGGAGCATTAAATCAAACCATGATCTAGAGTCATCAAAGAGATAATGTCCCATGAAAAGATGAAGTTAATTGAATTGCAATAACTTTATTAGCACTACATGGTACCCAGGTACAGTAGAAGTTAATGAAGGCACTGAATAGTCGACATCTGTTCACTGAAGATAATTTAGCCCTAATTTAGTGTAGTTAGATAACTTCTGCACTGAAACATCAGTTATTTTTATTGCTGCCTAGTATGCAAAACCAGCATATTATTTTGGCATAAATTTGGAACAGTCCTGACCTTGTATCAGAAATGAGAACAGTGATTATGCAGAGTAAATAGTTGTTGTCCAAAAGTTTGTCATTCTTTGATCATAACTTTTAAATTGTTTAAGGTGGCTTAGGAGGACATTCAGCAATGACCAGCTGCAGGGCTTAGAACAGTGATGAACAGTGTGTTCATCACTGGGAAAAAGGTCACTTGAAACTCAAAATTTGCTCCCGTCCTGTTCATATTTTACTTTTGAGTATCTCTTTATTTTTCATTTGTAGCTCCAGATAGATACTCATCTGCTGGGTAGCCTGCTAACCCAGAAACTTTGGTGAAAGCTGAGAATTCAAAGTGTACTGACCTTGTGGCATAGAATATTTCCTTCTCCTCTAAAAGAGTAAATACCCAATGCTTTTAACTGAGACTGTAATGAAACAGATAGTATTTCCTGTTGCAGTTGGTTTCCTGTATAATTTTTTAAACTTATTGGAAGCTGTCTTAATGAAGCATTCCTCACAGTGAGCTGGTTTGTTAAAATATTTGTGCAAACCAAACATCTGAAGAAGTGTGTTGCAAACATGAATCAAGCGGAAACTGAGGGCTTAAGGGATTTTTGAATAAAAGTTATCTTCCCTGTTTTGCTTAGAATGCTCCACTAACCTCATAATTTCTGGAAAGATTCGAAGCTAATTGTTTCATGTAAGCTATCTTCTGATAGCTAATAGTGGACTGTACACTAGCATTACTTAATGTTTAGGAAACAGAGTGAAAGAACTCAGCTACTAATGTAAAGTTCTGTAAGTCAAATATGTACCGGAGTTTTAGCATAATAAAACATTTGCCAAAAGGTAGGAATGAGAGGCAATCTGAAGGTATGTCCAAAATTGCTTCTATAAGGCTCTAAGAAAATTTTTATTAGGAAGTCTTTCCCCTTCTATAACAGCAAATAAATGAAAGACAGTGCAATATTTTATCAATGGCAGATGAGCTTCTTTATTACTAAATAAGTGTTAGAGCTGCAGTTATTCACATTTAAGGGTATCCTTAGGAAAGACGCTGTTGACATATTTTCTTTGAGCTTTACTGCAATCGCTTTCTTATCCATTAATTCCTGAAGAGACATGAGTACTGCAGCTCTTACAGGTGACTGATGTAACAGGCTCAAGAGCCAGACAGACATAAATCCCTCTTAGATATCTTCTATGGTGCTGACAAACCTGCAGTCAGGAACATGACAGTACTGTTATGTTTAAAGCTGTGGATGAGCCTCAGAATTTCTATTTAATGACATATTTCTTGTAAGCAAATATGCAATGGAAATTGAGTGTGATGTGTGATTTTGTGTGTTTTAGTATTTAACGCAGTTTTTAAGTACCAGATTAATGTCTCTGTACAAACCTACACAGTTAGCCAGGTCTGAGTAAATAAAGTATTAAGTCTTAGATTCTGAGTCTCCTAATGAAGCACATTGAACCATTCCTTTTAATATTGCCATTATGACCTAACGTAAGAAACAAGTAATACTTTCTTCACAACAGGGTAGTCAAAGATTAAGAGTCTTGAGTGGAATCTTTGTGGTAACAACCAGGAGCAGCAGTTTGAAGGATTACCTTAAACTACCCCAGCAGCAGTTAACTTCCAGAAGTTCAGATTCACCAGTGCACTCTCAAAAGACTAAGTTTACTCAAGCAGTGGGTAATTTCACATCTGCAAATAGCATACAATGAAATGGATTGGGCAGTTAGAAAGAAAATGAGTTTACTAAGAGAGTTCATGAATCTCCTTTGAAAAAAAAATTATATAGAACGCTTTGCTTAAAGATTTGGAGTGTTTCACTTGGGTTCAGAAAAAGGAAATCAGACTCTTTTAATTCATTACATGTGATTCTTCCAGTCTGCTTTCACAAGCTTTTTGTATCCCAGAGTGACAGACAGCAGAGAAATTATTTTCTAATTTTTATTTGTTTTAGCTGATCTATAAACTTTGACCTAAAGATTGAGATTCCAGAGACTTATTCTCCTTGGAACCGGGCAGCTAAAGAAACCCAGACAAAGTCACAAACAGGGGCAACTTTTTTTCTAACTTGTCATGAGGAGAATAAAGCTTTTATCATCTCTAATAAAAAATGACTGCAACACTTATTGCTTTCAGTGTAAGAAGCTGCAAGATCAAGGTAATAGGGCATTCTCCAAAGGATACAATGGGAAGTAAAAGCACTATTCTACTATAGTGAAATAGAAATTCTTACAAAAATGTCTTCATCCATTTTAAGCTGAATGATACTGAAGGAAAGAAAAAGGCCATAGCTGGGCTTTTTTGGTGCATTGTAATCACACTCAGTCGAAAGCTCTGAGTAATGAAGCAGATGATACTATATGAGGTTGTCCATCTAAGCTTCCCAGCAGTCAGGAATTTACTATAACAATTTATGGACTTTGGTTCCCATGGAAGGAAATATGTGTATGCCTATCCTGATGTAACTGAAAGTAAAAGCTGAAAAATAAAGTAACTGTTCCCAGGACTTTTCACATTCCACTTGATTTCTGCATTAATCATCTCTATCACAAACAGTCCTTGGCTGTAGCCCATGAAGACAAAGGAATGATTTCACAAAGCAAAGGAAGACATTTTTCATTTACTCGTGGACATCCTCAGTTTGAAAGGTAATCTTTCAATAACAGAAATTTAATGTGGAAGCAGTGATATTGACAAGTAAGGTTAACCCGACTGAAGCAGTGTTGAGTTTCACTTCAGATCCTGGGTAAAGACACTTTTCTTTGGGCCCAATGTGTTTGAATCTTTGAATCGTGAAAAAGTTAGGGCTTAGCTTTTTTTCTTTCCCTTGCCTTTCCTGTCAAATGCCAGTTAGAGAGCCAATCATGATGCTTATCATGTCATTTAAAAAGTTTCCCACAAAATTTAAAAGGTTTTTCACAAAAAAAAAAAAAGAAAATTGCACAAGTAAGGAGCCTGAAAGATAAGAATCTATGATAATGTGCATTGTAATTCACAACCCTCTCCCCCACAGCTGGGTGCGGAGATGCTCAAAGCCTGTAAACACAGACAGAGTTAACGTAAACTCATTTCTGAAAAAAAAAGACAGTTGATACAAAGTTGACATTTCTTTCAATGAAGAGATTCTGTAGCAATTACTATTTATGCAGGATGAGTAGGGAAGTTTTTCCTGTGTCCTGTGGGAGCATATTGCTCTGTGATGTTGAAGCCCCTGACTCCGGCCTGTTGACTTGGCTGTGTTTCCCAGAGCACACTCCTGGATGCAAGGTGGCCTAGGAGGACATTCAGCAATGATCAGCTGCAGGGCTTAGCAGGGTTCCCAGATCTGCCCACCCACTGGATGCTCCAGTTACAGACAGGGAAATGCTGGGAGCACAGGAGGTGAGCTTGCAAGAATTTAGACAAAGTTTCTAAAAGAACTCATTTTTCGTCAAAAGTTTGCCTGACCAGCCTAATATCACAAAATATTTTGATCGCTGTATTTTTCAGAATAAGACCTTTTCATTGCATGTTTTCCATTACTTCAGAGAATGGCAGTATCACCATGTCACCGAGCTTCTGTCTTACCGTTTTTGCAATGGAAACATTAACTTGTCTGTAATTAATGAAAGGACTGTGATCAAGAATGTTTTTCATGTGCCTGAATTGGTATGTTGTCCTCTGCAAGATGAGGCTATAGAGCTGATGAATGGAAGATGCTGGTTGTTTTGTTGTTTGGGATTTTTTGGTTTCTTTGTTTTGTTTTTTTCTTTTTAAGGGGGAAGAATGTGAGAAGAGGGATAAAAGCAGAATAATTTTGGGACCTAGGGAGGTCACGGGTCCACAGTCAGACAAGGTTGTTCAGGGCTTATTCAGGAAAGTTTTCAAAATCTCCAAAATGAATATTCAACAGCCTTTCTTAAGCAACTTGCTGTTTTTCCCTGGCTGCAGTTTGTGTCTGTTTCCTTTTGTAATAGTGACACCGTGCCAGAGTCCTAGTCCTGGCTAGCTCCATCCCCCAGGGCACCACGCCGAAAGAGGGGAACAGGTCCCGAGCTGGATGTCAGGAGCTGAACCTTAGAGCTGCTGCTCTACAGCACTTCCCAGCTGACAGCGCAAGGAGGAGGTAAAGGAATGAGGAGGAGGCTCTCGGTTTGGGATCCAGGGAAACCCTTACCCCTCGAAAAGTCAGAGACTGATAAGCCCTGAAATCCGGCTTGCAGGGACATTTATACAGGGGCGGTTCAAGGGGTGGGCACAATACTTTGACCAATGGGGGGAAAACTGGGAGAAGCACGAGGCAGGGTTTGCAATCCATGGGCCAATAAGGGAACACAGGGAGGGAACAGCTTACATAAACCAATGGGACATTGAATAACAGGGGATTGACAGGGAACTTTCTGGAACAAGGGGCTAGTACAAGGGAGGATTGACAAGTCAATGGGAGGCGAGACAGGGAACTTTCCGGGAAAAGGGGCAGGGTTTACAATGATGGATAGGAAGGCACTGGAGTAGGGGGTTGGGTCGCAATGATAGGCAGCATAGGGGAGGATAAAATTTGGGGGTAAATCGACAATACAGGGAAGGTGTAACTTGGGGTAAACCAACTGAACTGTGGGGGTACAACTCAACAATACAGAGGGGAATAAAATCGTTTACATAACAAAATATGACAAAACCCACTGCAGCATAATAGGACAGTGTGTCTCCAGCACTATTTTCTCCCACTGTAATCACTTGGCAGGTATTTGAAGGCAACAATACTCTAACCTTTTCCTCTTCAGATTGACCAACCCTCAGTCTGTCAGATGCTTTTCATACACCAGGTGCTGCAGCCACCTTGTCATCTTGGCAGCACTCCACTGGTCTTGCTCCAATTCCTCAATGTCTTTTTGTCTTTCTCACACTGCAGAGCCTAAAGCCGGAGGCATAACTCCAAATGTGGTCTCACAAGTGCTAAATATAGGAAAACAAATGCTCCCCTTGGCCTGCTGGCAAGAGTATACCCCTGCTAGTGAAGCCAAGTAAGCAACTGTCCTTCCTCCCTGCAGAGGTAAACTGCTGGATTTTGTTCACCAACACACCTAGTTCCTTGTCTTTCTCTCCCACCAGTGCCAAGCCTTTACTGTTACATGCTCTTCTTTCATCCCAGATGCAGGATTTTGTATGTGTCATTGACTTGGGAAATGGTGCCTGCAGAAATGTATTCTTCATGCTTTAAACCCCAAGTTCTATACATTACTTGAGTAATACAATCCAAATACTACTGTAGTCCTTAAGTACTTATATATGGCAGGGGAAAACAACACAAAATAATTTAGCTTTCTGAGGTGAATGTTGTCCCTGTAGGAGATAAACCTTTGGATAATATTTTTTTCAGTGGAGTTTTCATTTTAGCACTCAAAACCTATAAATATTAAATGCACATCCACATTAATTGCAAATGTTACTGTTCGTGTATTTGGACAGCTATTTATTTATCTATGCCGGAATGAGGTATAAATTACCTTATTTGCCTAAGTAAACACCACTAAAATTCCTGCCACACATTCAGGCACTGAATCCTAGTGAAGGCTTCCAAAACGTGGTCAGCAACTTCTGGGCTCAGTTCCCTCTGCAGACTCAGCATTCAAAGAAACAGGATGAAAACTCTTTGCCAGATAAGGGAAGGAAAAGCGTTTTGTTGTTAGTATGCAGAGATGGGGAATGGTGTGACTCAGTTTGTATAAAACCACAATCTGAATAAGCCTGAGTGAGACTTGGCAGGTGAATCCACCAAACCAGCCTTTGAGAATGTCCCTACAAACCTGATTGGTGGCACGGCCAGATGAAGAAAAAATAAAAATGGCTGTGATGATTTTCCTTTCCACCTTTCCTGGCCACCTTTCCAGTGCCCCATAAAGGGCCAAAATACTGCAGTGTATAAATCCTTTTACAAAACATTTTCTCTTCTTATTCTTGGTTAGTGCCAACTTATCTTGTATTTAAGACAGTAGGTGTGATGAAGTCTCAGCAGGACTGAGATCAGTAAGCATTTTCACTATGTGTTTTCACTCCAAGGATGGAATTAATACTTTGACATAAGCACTTGTTTTTCAAGTCTCTTTTATTCTCAGTGTTGAGGACACAGGTACCTGATGTTCAGGGTATTCCAGCAGGTTAAATCTCTGTCTTGGAGACGTACTCTGCTTGTTTCAGTTTTCCATTCTGGAGACAAATTCTACAACTACATATAGACCTATAAAAGTGCAGATTATAGAGAGACTTTTTTATAGACACAAAATGTGATTTTTTAAACCACAATGAAAATAGAGTTGTGTTTTCATTCTGTTTCCTGTGTGAAAACACGGGAAGGCAAGTGAAGGTCTATATCTAATCCATTTCACTGCTTCATCCCATTGCTCAGTTTCAGTCTACCACAAAAGTCAGGAAAAGAGCTGTTAAGATAGGGGATTGGAGTTTGTGTATTGGAATTTCCCTGGACCTGATCTTGTTCTGAATCTGATGAGATTGCTTTACTGCCTAGTGGAAAGGATTAATACTGGGTACACAAAACTGTTAACAATGGCAAAAAGTTCTTCTGTAAAGAGCTGAAATATCAGTTTGGGAAACAAATGGAGCTGATAAAAAGCCAAGTATTTTCTGACCTTCTTCTGTATTTGTTGTTGTTCATCCTGTTGTTTTATTATACAAATGCTTTGCTGTGGAGTTGAAAAGTTCTTGTTTGACTCTTTTTCTTGTGTAAATTCATAGTAAGTCCTTTGATAGTGGAGGTCTAAGGCAAGTACAACAGAAATAAGTCCAGAACTTTCTCCCAAGAAGTGACAGAACTTTTAGAAATTAATTCTGTTAGGACTTCTCAAAAAAAAAAACCACACCAAAAAAAAAACCCCAAAACTTTTGTAGTGTGATTTGAGAAACACACACTATGGAACTTCCACACTAGCCCTATCTCTTGGTCATCAGCTGAAATTTTATAGAGAGACAAAAACCTAAAAGTCCTGGGAACACAGCAGGTTATAGGTTTATACATTTTTTCAAGGGCTATTTCTAATTTTGTGATGCAACTGTGGTGAGTGTTAGGGTATCAGAAAAAGGGGAGTCAAAAATTATAAGCATGGGATGTGATTCTCTATCCCAAGCAATGAATGCAAACTTCTTTAGTCACTGGAGAACTCCAGTGAAGTACTGTATCTGGAAGACTCTGATAAGCTTTACAATAGGTATGTAACAGCCATGGTGATCTATGTAGTGCAGAGCAAAATATATAGCCATTTATCACAGACATTTACTGCTAAAATCATGAAACTTTTGAAGCACTGAATGTTTGAAACAACTAGTGAGCAAAACAATCAGGTAAACCTGACTGCTTTGTTTGGTCTGGGCATAGAAGACAGTGATTTGAAATAATTATCTTACATATTTCATGTTTCTGGGACCAAATATCTCATGAGATAACAGAACTGTGGGAAATCAAAAGCAGAAAGTATGTTTGCATATTTCAAACACCTTCCCCCCCTCCCCTTGACTTGCTCAGCTGAGTCATCACACTGCTGTTCAAGGTACGTTGAACCTGGCCAGGCTGACAGGGTGTGATGCTGGTGAATAACAATGCAAAGTGCTGCTTGATTAGGGGCTGGCCCAGTGCCATGGCAGGTCCATGATGTATGCATCAATTCAGGGCACAGGATTCCCAGATGGGAGCACAGCGGTGAAGCGCTGCTCCGCAGATGGGATAAGTGCTCTCATTATTTACACTCTGGACAGAGTAAGTGCCTCCATTACTCACATGTGGGTCCACTGTATATTGAGTAAAATATGTATCTTTATTGTTTACTCAACCACAGTGCAGCATTTTATCAAGTTCACTGTTAGTGAATTAAATATGGGAACACATGGTCTTTTTGACCTTTTAAAATTTGCTCCTATCATGTTCATAGGTGTTCTCAAGACTAAAATCAGAGTGACCTGTTGCATCACCAAAGCAAATTCTGTGCCAGTAAAATATTTCTGTCTTTTTGTTGGAATTGTTTCAGATATCAGATGGAACTGCCCTTGATCATAACAAAATGAAAATGCTAATTAAACTGACATTATTTTAATTTAAAATAGAGTACAAAAACACCATGAAAAGATTTTGAAATATTGTGATAGATAAAGACTATTACCTCATGGATGGTATAAAGCCATCTATTCTACTGTTATAGAGTACTAATGAAAGCTTTTCGTGTAGCCTGTGTGTATCACTTTAACTTTGATATATGTTGAAAGACAGTAATCTGTATTTCAGCTCTGAAATAAGTATGTAACTCAGACTTTGAAAACTCTTGGGGAGAAGGAGAGAGTAAGGGAGAAGTCCCTTTGTCCCTGTTTACATCAAGTTCAATGCCAGTGAAGACACCAGGGATTGACACTCACAGGTGTTGCTTGCTTAGACATGGCCCTCAAAAAATTACTAATTAACATTCACAAAACCAGAAGGGATAAAGATGAAGAAGATCAAGAGATGAGCAAAGCAACCAAAGGCTTATCTTTCACAGAATTTTACCACGAATCAAAAAGCTGTTCTCAGACAGCTTACCCAACAGGCAATGAGATGTTGACTCAACTGCAAGAGCTGGCACATACAAAAAGTACTATCAAATTGTTGGTGACAGGGATATATGTCTTCTTTTCCTTAAATTTAACCCAATGTTTCTAGGAGCCCTTTTTGACAGGCTCTCAAAATTAATTCAAGCTAAAAAGTCCCTTAAAGAATTACTCTGTGATCTAACTGTATCTATTTTGGCACTGCCAAATCCTGTTCATCACTGTTACCAGGATCACAGGCAAAAGTGGGACAGACTGGGTTTTTTTTTTTTTCTGCTTTTGCTTTAAACTGGGACAGGAAATGACTGATGTATCTGCTAAAATGATAGAGTGGCAGCAGCTTAAACAGCTTCTCTTCGGCTATAAACATCTTAATTCTGACTAGTCATGTGAAGAAATATATGTATTTTT
This sequence comes from Anthoscopus minutus, assembly GCA_013399455.1. Taxonomy (NCBI): domain Eukaryota; kingdom Metazoa; phylum Chordata; class Aves; order Passeriformes; family Paridae; genus Anthoscopus; species Anthoscopus minutus. The sequence continues at coordinate 36,145 of VWYI01011249.1, read as the reverse complement.
TTCAATCCTAGTTTCAGTCAGTAGAAGAATTTGTAGCTGGGTGTAATGTGGAACATCTTCAAATTCAGTGGAGGCATTTACCCAGATTGAATATGCAGACTGTCTAAAGGGGAATGAGGATGCTTAGAGTTTAGAGGATTTATTTTGGAGCTAACAAACAACTATTTAGACCTGTTCACTTAAGAGACAAAGCAAAAAATTGAGATCTGAGCCTCTGATGGTCTGTGCAGCTCGAGTCACCATCTTGCTGTGTGGCCTGTCTTGAGCTGTTTAGACAGTACCCTGCCTGCACAAGGCAGTAATACTCATTATCTTCCTCTGCAGTCCTGTAAAACACTCTGATACTTTTATATTAGAAAGAGGCTGCGTGAGAGTGCTTTCTTATTATATTAATTCAAATTTGTTGCTAATATAGTATTTTTCTCATATAACCTTGGATTTTTAAATTTTTAAGTCCCCTAGACCGGGTCCAGATTTATTGGAAAGTCTAACAAATCATGTGAGAATGTTCCCATTCACTGCATTTCTATTAATAAGTCGACTTCATTGTTTTTCTTGTTATTTATGCACAATATCAGGTACAAATGCACAAATCACTGTTAGATGCAATACTTAATGGAGAGGCAGTGAAATTGCCAACAGATCTAAACAATAACCTTTTCTGCCTTCCCTTCTGCAAGCTGTTTCAGGGTTACACCTGGTGCCATTCCTGCCAGCTAACAAGCCTGGATAATCTTGCTGCTGGTCCTTCTACTGATTAGTATTGATTATTACTCTCACCTGAAAATGAAGAGAAGTCTGCTTTTCCATATTGAACTCTCAAGGCCAGATGCAGAGAATGCAAACATCTTCTGCGACCCCTGCAGTAATAAGAAACATTCAACAGACCTGTTTCAACCCATTTAAAAAGAGGACCAGGTAGCTGCCCATGGCCTATTTAAAGCTGTCTGTGGAGCGTAGGCAGAACTGGTGCTCATCTGGGGAAGTGCTGCAGCTCTACTCAGGAATAGAAAGCTGACACTCAAAGGCAGCTTGAGTGTGTCCAGCAATCTGTCATGCAGTTTGTCCTAACAACTTACATAAATTAGTAATTGACGTGACCAAAATATCTCCTTTGGTGATACTTTGGGTTGCTGTTAGTTTACAGGATGGATTTTGCTTTCTACCCATTCTTAACTGTGTCCTGCATAGACAGATACAAAATGGGGAATCCTATTTCCCATATATAACATAATATATATTTTCCAGTGTTTTGTTCTCTGGAAGGAAAAGAAACTAAGAATTATTGATGAGCAAAATGTCATTTAACTGAAAATGCTGGTTATATTTCAACAATAAAACAATTATACCGAAAGCTATCAAATTTAGGTATTGGATTCATCCTCTTTTATGGCTGGAGGCTTATAAATTTCTTCTTCTGGGAAACATTAATCATGGCTGATGTTTTTCAGCAACATTGAGACAGGGCAATAAATGCTAGGGGAGAGAAACATGAAGCCTAAAACTTGAGCTGGCTCAAGTCTGGTGTTTTGTATTTGTTCTAAACAGTCAAGTTACCTTAATTTACAAACTTGTAGCTTGCATCTTAATTTCACTTTAGAAACAGCAGAGATGGATGTCTCTGTTTATGCTGTAGGTATTGACAAATTTCTTACCCTCCTTTGTCACTTCAGCAGTTAATTGGAGCCATCTCTTCTTCATGCCTTTTTCTAAGCACGTGCTCAAAAGTTGTTCCTCCTTGTGTTGTCTATATTATTAACTGTCTTGGCAGGGACCTCACTGTTTCTTTTCACAGGTTGTCAATAAAGATATTAAACAGTGCCATGGTCTAGCTGACAAGGTGGTGTTCAGTCACAGGTTGGACTTTATCTCAAAGGGCTTTTCCAACCTAGTTGATTCTGTGATGTTGTAATAATAATGGTAAACACTTAAAGTCCTTTGGTTGTGAATCAAGTAAGAGTTTCAAAGAATAGCACAGTCCATTTTTTTTGCCTGTTTATTGCATCAACCCCTGAGGATGAAGTTTCCAGATATTACTGATGTCTCGGGTACTCAGACACTAACAGATGGATGTAAAAATGTCAGTATTTCTGTCTTTCACTTATGAACTTTCAATTCAGGATTTATTGCTGTATTAAAAATGTATGTGTTTATGATGACCATTAATACCATTAAAGGTAAGTAAAACGATAACTATCCCTAAATTTTGCTAAGTTTCACATAGCCCAAATGGACACGTTGAGTAAAATACTGCAATAAAAAAAATCTCTTGGTTAAAACCATTCTTTTTTTATTTTACCAAAGAAATAATGAATTAAGAAAGTTATTGCAAACTTCAGTAATTTTTGGGGAAGGAAGAAGTAATTTGTTTTTTTAACACAGAATTTCCTTAAACCTCCCTCAAACAGCCCTACTTTTTGTGCTAAGGCTTTGTAAAATGGTCCAGATTATGGCACTAATCTTTCCATGTGACTTTTTATAGCTAGTTCCTCAATCCCTCCCTCTTCACCTGCTTTGTACAAACTGAGAAGGTTTAATTATTCTCAGCTGCCATTTCCTTCTTCATTTTCGAAAGGTGCAAGGCTTCCCATTAGAGTATTGTCTAACTGACAATTCCTCCCAGTGTATATCTGCTTGAAGAGGGAGAGGGGTTAAGCACCAAGTTAATGTGATGACATACAAGCAAAAACTAACTGGAGTAAGTGTAGGTTATTAAAAGTCTGTTGACCTGCAAGGTGTTTCCAGAGTTGCAGTCCTTCTTGATGACAGGTAGTAATGGTTCCAATGAGCTGGAGACTGGCATGCTGTTGAATTAATAGCTCACACCAATTAGATTTTTCCTTTAGACCATGTGAGTGATAAGAGATTATTAAAAATAAGTGTAGCTGACAAACAAATCTGCACCAAAAATTGTTTATGTGAGTGGTCATCTCATCTTGTCAGACGTGCTGACCAGCCCATTTCTTCTGGCAAGAGTTTTATGAATGCTGTGACTTTGGTTCTCTCTTTTATTCTGCCTGAGTCCCTGCTCAGAGACTATAATTCTGTTATGCTCATCTATTATTTCAAATTAAATGGATCTTAATACTTAGGGCATTCAATTTGGTATTTTTCCATAGGTCCTACATGACCTCAATGAAACTTTAAGGGATGAACATGACTTTATGTCTAAATGTCACTGAATGAAGTGACAATGTTTAGTGACAGTTCATTTACCAGGGCTTGTCCAACAGTCAAATGTCTTGCCCTAGCATTAATTTAGAAAGTATTTTATGAGGAGATCTAAATGGAAGGTGAATTGGTGTACTAACTTTTCTAACTTTATGTTGCAGTAACTAACTAAAAATGTAGTTAGAATACAGCATGCATCTCTCCTTCAGACAAGGCTGAAGTATTCAGTAGAAACTGAATATGGAAGAGGTGCTGTGGGATGTTATTCCATGTACCCATCACGCCTCCACAGCTTTGGAGTTCCTTATCATGTTACAGTTTGTTGCATCTTGCTCTTGTTTTATCTCAACTACATAAATTCCACTTTCTGAATTCCAAAATAAAGCTTTTACTTGGTTGGTTACTTGAAGGTTATCCTTCAAGTACATAAGAATGGCTGCATAAAAATATGAGAGCAATTCAGCCCCTAACATTTTAGCCCCTTTAGGGTCAACTGATATAATTTACTGCTTTTACTAGCAGTGGCCTCATTTTTCTCACTTTCTAGGATTTGTTTGGGATGGATTTTCATGTGTTGCTTATTCACGAAAAGGCAGATGTCTGTGCCATATATTTTTGATACTCCTGACTAATCAAAAGATCAAAGAGTAATCAAAGGATTACACAGCTAAATAACAGCACTTCATCAAGTCATTGTGAAATATTTGGGCAGCCAGCTATCCCTCTTCTGTTCCGATCTTCTTCTTTCACCCCAGTTCCTTCAAGCTGCCTCTGCTGCCATCTCCTGCTCAGAACATGACCAAGGACAAGGATCTTGGCAGGTTGCAACAGGATCAGCCTCCATCCATCTGAAAGCCTGGGGGTACTGTGTGTTGGGCACTTAATTGTGTTAGAACCCTCCTCAAGAGTACACCTGCCTCCTACCTGGAACTGACAGAATTTGCCTAATTGCATCATTATCTTAGAAAGTCCACTCAAATGTAAGAGCTATGGAGAAAGTGAAGACATGGGGAGACAAAAATATTGGGTATAACTGCTCCCCTGTCTTCTCAAATTATGCTTCGACTTTCATGAGGCAGAAAACCATAGTGTTTGGCCAAAAATCCCAGATTCAAAGGTCAAGCAATAAAGACACATTCTCTATTATTCTAAGAAACCATAAATTATTTAAGATGGAGATCCCTCTGCAATACTGAAGTTTTGTCTGCTGAAAAAAACACCCATCTTTCTGTACTTTTGCTATGAAACCGGGTTTATAATTTTTGTGTGTATTTAGAGGTCATGTTGAGCTGAAAGGAATTATATCAAAATTAGGTTTATATAGTTAGAATAAGATAAAACTTCGAGGTGTTTTTTAAGGTGTACAGCATCTATTATGTGAAAATAAAACACCGTGCAGTTAGTTCAAAGATAAACTGCTGTACTAATGAAAAAAAAGTCTTCAAAAGACTTTTTTCTTGGGGATCCAGCAGGTTAATAATTCTACCTTCCTTCCTTTGTCGCTTCCCCTCTCTCTCTCTTTCTTTCTCTCTTTCTCTCTTGCTATTTTCTTCTCTCTTTGCTCTTTTGTCTTCCTCTCTTTTGTAAAAGACCTCTGCAGACCTAAAAAATTCCTAGCTTGAAAAATGCTCTTGAAAATCGACCAATCATCAAACCTGATAAATTTTGCTTTTGTAAAAAATCTTTTCAAAATTAAATTTGAATTTTTTTGGCAGTTCACTTTTTAAATGAGCTATTTATTCTATAATTGTGCAGCAGGCATTTTATTGCAGTTTATATGGTTATATTGAAATTAGATTAACTGGGTCACCTAAGGGAATGTTTATATTTCAGAAAAAATATGGGCTGGATTTAAATGCAGCATGAATCATAAAAGAAGTTTAGAAGCACAAGAAGATGAATGTGTCCCTAGTGACTCAGCAGAGAACATCTAGCAGGTGAGATGCCTTATATAAATAAATACCTGAAAGGATCTTGGTCTTAACAAATACCAGTAAAACATGAAAACATTCTCTAAAAAACCTGAGAAATGTATATTATTAGTTTCATTTAGGAAGGATGGATCGTACTGTGTATTTGTCTGATCATGCTGGGAGTTTCATGGAATTGCCAAAAAAGCTAACTGAGATGAAGTTGTTTCAGAAACTCCAGGTCAGCCCTGTGGAGGGACGCTGGTGCAGAGCACTCATGAAAACATGAGGCACATGCCAGCCACACTGATCACTGGCATCTGTCTCTGGGAGTCTTCTCTCAGGTGATAACTTTAGGATGGGCATGCAAACAGTTGAAGGCAAAGAGCTGTCCCAAAAGTATGGTGGAAATCTTTCTGAAAGCATGGTGGACACCTTCCCTTCTCACTTGGCTCCCCCTGGGTTCTGGCCTCAATTCTTTGGTTCTGCCACCTGCAGTTTCCAGCTGGGATATGGAAGCACGTGTTGAAGGAGTGTGCTCACTCAACTCCTGAGATCCTTTTCAAGACTGTCTATTTGAAGAAACAACAGCTATTGAACTAGCAGATTTTGACCAGATTACAGTTTGCAAGACTGGAAGCCAGTTACAAACAGATAACTCAAAACCACAGATTTTGCTATAAAATATCTTATTTACTTAGTTGGGTATTATTTTCTATATCTGTCACTGTATAGAAAGAAAGATTCACAGGGTCTGGAAAGAGATTAGCTTGGGACTTGATTGACGCAAAAAGACTTGAGTTCTGATACCCTCTTCAGGGATTTCTTAATGTTTATTATAAATCACTGTTGAATAAAATGCACAAACATTTTATGGAATGAAAATAAAAGCCATAGGCAGTGTCTATTCTAGGAAGATGTGCCTGGAACTGCTTGTTGGCACAAAGGCCAAATGGCACAAAAATCACCCATATTCAGGCTGCTAAATGTTTTTTTTCTCCAAAACTGTCATGTGGTGGCATGCATTAATTCCCAGACAATGTCCAGGATCTGTTTGGAGGAGGTAAATTGGCCAGTGCCAAAACCAGCCCAGAGTGTTCTCTGACAGTTCAACAGTGTGGATGCTTCAGCCCTGGTGCCCAGGAACAGGTCTTACCTGTGTTACAGGTTAGTTTAATGGCATGGGCAGAAGTGAACCCTTTTCCCTCTCAGGTGGATTTCACTGGGACAAGAATTCTATAATCTGGGCTTTTTCCTTTATTTTTATTACACAAAGGGAAAATTCCTCCCCACCATGACAGTCTCCAGCCAAAGGTACTGTCTTGAATGAGCCTTGTGGATTTGAAACCTGTTGAGATGAAGAAGCTGCTCTTCTGCTAGAGACACCATCTCCTCTTCTGGTTGGTTTTACTTTTATATTTTTTTTATACAGATCAATCTTGTCTTGATAATGATGCAGTGAAAACCCATCTCTCTATTACCTGCACTTCCTCAGTGCAATGTTTTTTTTCCTGGTGATGCTGTGGTCTTACCTTCCCCTACATCTCACTCTGAGTCCCCCTGGGAGATGCATGCTGTCCTTTATTTCGTGCCTGATCTGGTCCTCATGTGAGTGACTATGTGAGTTCATCCTGGGAATTGATTCAGAACTTAAAATTTTGGTTTGAGATTTAGGTTTCCAGTCAGATAATTTCCCAGAACTGGCTTGCTTCTAGCGTTCATGTGATCTGAAGAAGTAGGAAAAAATGCTTGCAGGCAGGTCGTAATTATACAGACATATGCTCAAGTGGATCTTTTGCAGAAAGTAGGCAGGAAGAAGAACACCAAAACAGGGAGAAAGGACTAAGTGTCTCTGTCCTCCAGGGCTAAGATTGCTGTGGCAAGCACTGAAGCAAAAGCTGAAGCACTTCAGGATTTTATATCAAAACTCCTGCCTGCAGCCTTTAAACACACTGGAGGTTATTAATGGATTTCAGTATGATACTTCAGGACACAAGCATATAACTGTTGCCCATCACCAACTTCCAGGTGTCTGCCTTTTGTGAATTTGAGCCTAAATTCATAAGAAAGCCCAGTTCCCAAAATTCTGAATCCCTGAATTTTTCTGCAGCTCTCTTCAAGAAGCAACATCCTCACAGACAAGCTGTTGCAAATTGTGTAGAACGTTTTGTAGTAATATATTTAATAATTTCTTTTCCGTATAAATAAAACATTCAATATTTTAGTTGACATTAGGTCCCAATTTCTTTTTCTTTTTCTTTTTTTATTTTCCTCCCAGAAGTACTTTATATTGTGAAGTTGGATTTAAGTTCAGTCATTAGGAAAAAAAGACATGGTCTTTTTTTGTGGTTTACTTAACTGAGTATAAGTAGCAGCATTTTTTTCAATGTGAGAAGCTACAAGAGAAATGAAGCATATAATACTTTCAAATTTAAGAAATTGTAGCCTATATTTAGGGTTCTACATTCTTAGGCTTATTAGCCCCCTTGTTTATCTCTGTAGCATGTTCAGGTCTAGTAATCTGAAGATACATACTAAATCTTTTTGCCTACAGAGTCTGTTTATTGACCGAAATGGGATGAAAAATACCCCATTTTTTGATCCTTATCAAAATAAGCTCTATCCATATTAATTCACAATGTCATTCCATAAACATTTTTTTAAAGCAGTAAGGAAAGGAACACACACACACAAGTATTCTGCACAAAAATACTGTGGGTACACTTTTCTGTAAACATTAATCCCCTAATCATGAAATTCTCCTTCATGTGAATCCAAAAGAACTATGTCTGGGCAGATACTACCATTTTCTATTCCATGAATAGTTGAGTTTTTTCAACAAATTCATTCTGGCCGTATTAATGGCTGTTCTGTATTTTCTTTGTGTCAAAACTCAGACAAATGCTCTTATTGTCCAGAAAGTTGGCAGAAACACTGAATATTGGAGAAAAAAATTCCATGTGACCTATAATTCCAATCAAAATGAGTACTGCCACTCAACAGGGCCAATCCAAAGCCTATTTTAAGTCAGTGGGAGATTTTCCATCAACTTCAATAGGATTTGGATGAAGTCCATGCTGTATACTGGCAACAAACAGCTCATTCACAAACTACAGACCACTTCTTGTTTGCTGAAATTTTGGAACGAATAATTTTGAATAATGAAGAAAAAGTCCACAAAATTGTAAGCAGCTCATGGGCAATTTGTACACTCTGCAAACAGTTGCTGTGCATTAGTAAGCTTACTTTGACACAACAAAAGTACAGCAATGAACTGCCTGGTGGTTGATGTCTAAATTCTGTAAGCATCTGTCAGGTCATAGGAAACATTGAGCTTTAGGTTTGAATTTACTTATTATTCAGTGCTACCTTATATGTATTTGTATATACGTTTCAAATGAAGCTTCAGAACAGGCTTGAAAAATAACTGGTGTCTCCTGCAACTGGCAACTATCTAGTGTTAGTCTTTCCTAGCACCAGCAGCACAAGTGCAGCTCACAGAAATGTTTCTGGTCTTCTGCATCTTTGTTCTGTTTCTGTTCAGTTAAACTGCTCCCACTCTGCTCAATCTTGTAAGCATGTAGTTTAGTCATTATGAAATTCCAGCAGGCAGGCTGAAGCTAGTTGAGTGTCATAGAGTTTTAGCGTATATAAAGCTGGAAGAAGCCTCTTTGGTCTTCTGACCAACCCTCAGCTCAAAGCAGGGCCAGCTTATTCCAGTTTGTTGATAGCATTGTCCAGTTTAGTGCTGAATATCTCTAAAGCTGGAGCTTTCATAATCTCCCCTGGCTTGTCTGGAACACTTATTTTTATCATGGGGTTTCTCATGGATTGAATTTCCTTTCTCTGACACAGAATCATGATTTTCATTGCTGCATCTTCCACCTGAGCATCCTTCACCTTTTGTCCTACCACTGTGTATGCAGGAAAGTCTGGCTCTGTTTGTTTTTCTACACCTTCCTCTTATGTCACTGAAGATCTGAAAGACCTTAGATTTCTCTCTTTAAGACTGTCCCTATATGTTGTACTCTGCAGGTGCCTAACTATCTGATGGCCTTCCACTATATCAGGAGCTTGTAACTAGATGCCACATTCCAAAAGCAGTCTCTTAAGTGCTGAACTGAGAAAAATAGTCTGTTGGCAGTGCTTATGCTGTTCTTGAAACTCATGAGGTTCCTGTCAGGTTGTCAAGATCCCTCATATCTCTCCACCTAAAATAAGGCATCAAAATGCAGCCAAGTAAAGCAAATGGTATATTTTCTGCTGATGAAGACCATATGGGATCCATTTATTGCTGGTTACATGGTTAGACTCTGCCAGAAAATGATACCTGCTTTCTGTCTAGCTTTTTGTTGTTGATTGCCAGGTCACCAGGTCTTTACCAGTAAAAATTAGGCAATAATATGGCAATGAAGTCCTCTAATATCTAAAGCAGCTTAGCAGATCCTGATGTGTCTACTGATACAATGTGCCAAGGGTAATTATATAACTCCAAAAATAAGTATCACCAAATAACTTGCTTGTTACCTTCAAGAGCAGCTCAGAACTCTTTGACAAAGTCTAGCCTCTTAAGTATTTTTGTGCATTTCCTGTTTAAAGATTTCTAGCTTAGTATGCCAAGTCTAGTCATTACAAGAACTAGGACTTATCAGCTTTGTTCATATACATGTGCAAAAAATAGCACAGTTTCAGCTTTCTTAACTGCAATAACACTGGGAAGATTTAGAACCCTGCACTGCCTTGCCTTCTTAATACTCTTTCCTGGGCTGATCTCTTTTTGGGCCAGAGAGGAGTGTATATATTGAATAAAACAATAAATTCAAAAGGTTCCCTTAAACGAGGAGGTAGATGGAGGAGGGGAGATCCATCAAGGATTTTGCAAATCATCAGATTTGTAGATGTGATGGCCACACCTTTATTTCGGGCTAATTTTGGATGCTGACTGAATTTTATGTGATTACTTTTGCTGTCATTGAATTAGAAAAAAGTTATGAAATTCTTTAAATAGCCTAGACATTCCATGAACTGCTTACAATGCAAAGCTTTGTTAGTCAAAGCTGAAAGTAAAATTTCTTGATAACAAAACCAAAAGGTAACATTTTCTTCTGAGTTGACTATTTCTCCACAATATCCAAAGTGCTGTGTTTTGAAAGGTTTCAGCCTCCCATAAATCTGGACTTTTGCCTAATGCCTGTATTGTATGGAGAATAAGATGGTGGAGGTTCTCCTGTAAGGAAAAGTGTAATTTGAGGCACACTTGAGGTGAAAAATCTGAGTTCACACTCATAACTATTGTTTACTTCAAACTGTTTAAAATAAAAGAGATTTTCTTGCTTTTGGTAGACGTAACTGTTATCTAGGGATGACTGATGGTTATTTTGCTCGCTCATGAAAATGGGAAAAACCAAGGGCAATGAATCACAGACAATGGAACTTTGTATATTTCTAGCTACTGTCTCAACTTCCTTGCTTTCTACTTATTTTTTGACTACTGGCTTTCTTAAAAATCTAGTACCTCTTTGTTCAAAACCAGTGAAGATTACACAATGTAATTTTGGGAGGTAGATTTCTTTTTTGTTTCCTTTGGATGTAAAAGTATTTTGCTTTCAAAGTCATGTTCTGGATGCTAATTTTATATTCTTTTCTGTGGAAGAGTCACAATTAAATTGAAGTTGCTGTATTTCAATATTTCCTCACTGTCCAGACTATTAAGTCTCATTTGTCTCATACTGCTGTTCTTAAAAGCTTTTCATTTCTGTTAACCAGGCTCTAAAGACAACTTTGTGCACAAATATCATCATTGCTATTTTTAGTAGGATCTAGGTTATGAATTTTGATGAGATGTCCATATATATATATATTGGTTAATTGCATGCATCTGATTTGAAATGTCTGTGGTTTAAGTGTTTTAAGAGAAACTTTGTTCTATCTTTAGGTATGCGTGCATACTATGGTTATTGTTTATTCCTACACAAAGATAGTTGTCCAAAACCTGGTTATTTAACACATAATTCTACTGAATTGAACTAATTCAGAGCTCACTTGATCTCCTCCGTACCACAGCCAGCTAAACAGTGCGCAGGAATTGTTATTGTGGACAGGTGTATTTTCTGATTTCCTAATAGACCTCAAACCTATGGTTCATACTTTCCTTAGGGCTGCCCTAGGGAATCATGACTAAACTGACATGAGCACACTTAGGATGATCAGTGACAGATGTCTCATTTGGTGGTTCATCTGTGCACAATTCATTACTGTGGATGTGGCTTGGCATTTTTTTAAGCAAATTCTGAACAACTTGTGCTGATGTCTCAGACATACCAATAGCAACCCCAGAAGAAGAGCAACCGGTCCCAGTGTGGTGGTTTGAAGAGCTTGTGTTAAAGTGCCTAGGCAGCATCCTCTCAAGGCAAAATCAATTACCTTCAAAAATGACTCACAGTACTTACAAGGTTTTGATTCCTCATCATGTTGTTATATAGAAATGAGTTGCATGGCTCTCTTCTGGGAATGAGGCATGGTCTTCTCAAGGTGGAAAAAATACCCCACCAAGATTCCCCTACATTGTTTTTGTGGGAGTCTAAATTCAAAGAGTTTAAGCATGGGAGCTTTGGGGACAAAAGCATTGTATTTGCTGACATTTTTTCTTATTGGGGTTATTTTTTCCAGTTTAAGTTTGTAAAAGTCAAGACTACATCCTACCTAAATGATTCATTCTGAGGTATTACTTTGCCCTTGCATCCATCTGGAAGGTATGACACATAATGGAAAGGTAACTGATTTTCTTTACTGTTTTGTATATTTTTTTATATCTTTAAGTGTTAAGAATATGAATCTAACTTCTCCACTGCATGGTGCTTGTGGTTTAGCTCTCCACCTTGGTGTCTGTCATCATATAATGAGGGATTATGAAACAATAAAATGGCATTTGATCCTACATCATCAAAACAGAAGGCCTTCATGCCAAATCTCTCCTCAGTCCTTGCTCCATCATTTAGAGAGCTTTCCTGCTCCATTGCCAACTTGTCTTTTAACATAATGAGATGTGATTGAAGGGAATTATTATTTTCTGCCACACCATCAAGTACTAACAATGAAGGAGTGAATGTCATGAGATGCCAACTACCTAAGTTAAATTGAGGCCTTTAAACAATAATAAGTCTATTACATGCAATATTAGATCACCTCCTGTTACTCTAGGCAACAGCCTTTCCATAAAAGAAACCAAACATTTATATTTCCAGCATCAAGAATTCCTCACAACATTTTCATTTAGTCTCATGGTATTGCAAATTCAGCACTAGACTGACAGATGAGCCTACGAAATAGCAACTGGACAACTACCTTAGCTCATAAACCTCAAACTATGAGCATTAAAAATGCCATCACCTTCCTCTCCCGGCTTGAACTGTGAAACTTGCAATTCTGTGGAAGCCAGAACAGTTATGTTGCATGATGTCATTTTGTAGTAGAGGAGACTATAGCAAGACAGTTCTGCCATTCTAGTGCGGATTTTGTGTGTAAAATTAGTGCTCCATAATTAACAGAGTAGTACAGTCTGGATAACTAGGACCATAAGAGAATGTGGTACATTAGGATTGCATTCATGCCAAAGCTCTGTTTCAGTCTGCTTAAAGAAGAAACAACAAAATTGTAGGACGTAGGAGGCCAGCTGAATACAGAATTGAAGTAATTTGTTTACATTATAGTTATGTCTCTTCTAGAATAAAGGTCTGCTTTTACTGAGGCCCTGGATTTGCTTCAGTATAAGTACCAGGAACAAAGTAGTTTGTTCAGAGTAGCTGTGGTGCTGTTTTATCTCCTTTGCACTTTTCCATATTGTGATATCTGCCTTTTAGATGTCTCTCCACAGAACATACTTCAGCCTCCTATGGCAGTGATTTTGAGAGATTTTGTCTGAGGTAATTTTGACATTTTTTGGAAATTATGGGGAATTATGGGAAATGTTTTTATCCATACATTTTAAGTCATCAAGACCTTGTGCAATTTTTCTTCCAGGAAAAAAATTACATATTCTTGTTGTCCAAAGTGAATGCCTGCTCGAAGATGCTATTCTCTCTTCCACTTTTACACAGTCTTTGCTGGAACTGCTGAAAAACACTGCTGAAGATTTGGGAATGTGAGAGAAATCACTGGCAAGATTAATCCTGGCCAAATTATCACTTGTGCAGATAAAATCTGACCCAATGTAATGTTAACTCAAAGAATATTTGTTTTGCTCTCCACTAATGTAATTTGTTTTGCCTGAGACTAGGGAACTGTAGGGAAGAATTCAGATGTGTTTTTAAATTATGTGTATATGCAGACCCCTGGTAGATTGCATCATTCTCTTATTCTTTTTCTTTGCTATGTCCTTTTTAATATAAAAGAACTTCTCATCTTATGTTAGCTAAAAACAGTTTTTAAACTCACAGTGCATGGCAGTCCATGAAATGAGTAAGATCTGTCCATGGTCCTCACATGGTGCTGTGAAACAAACAACATGCTCTTGCAAAAAGCATGATTTTAACTTTGGTGAACCTCTGTCCTCACCATAGGTCTGTAGTTGACCAAGAACCGTTACTGAAGGAAAGAAAAGAATTCTTATTTTTGAGGTGGATGTCAGAATGTAAGACCTATATGCAAACAAATTTACAAAACCAAGAGAATAAGCAGAGAAAATGACATTTGTTTCATTGACAATCAAAACCAAAGAAAGACTTGTAGAAAAAGAGAATATTTGAAATATGAAACACCAGATATGTGGAATATATGTATTCTAAGCAGTAGTAAATTATGTATCCATAAAAATCCGTCATTCTACCTTCCTATCTAAAAGACATGAGCAAGGCAACAGTGGTAAGTTCTGAGTAGATTGCTGAGTAGCAGCACTACATTTAGGTGCTGAGTAGATTTGACTGTGATATCTCAGCCTCCAGATTTTTGGTTTACTCTTAAATAAAAGCATCCTTAGGGGTGGAGTTTTAATGCTCATTATTTATCCTAATGAAAAGCAGTGTGTTTAACGGTTTAATTGGTATAATGAATCTTCCTTTTTTCATTTTAAAATTAAGATGGAATATTTTTATATTCTAAGACAATGACTACACAATGGAATATGCATCCTACATTTGAACTCTGACTGAGGTTATCTTTCTGAAAAATGAGGATACACAACAAGGTAATATAAAATAATGAAGGCTTAAAAGGAGCATTCTGAAAATTAAAAAAAAAATACTATGAATATAGCAGGATTAAAGAAATACATAAAACTGCTTTTTATGTAGTTGAATAGTTACAGCACAAGTTTTTTGAATGTTCGGGTTTTTGAAAGGGATCTGAAACCTTATATATTGGGGTATAACTCAGTTTCCAGTTAGAAGTGTTAAGAGAAAAATCCTTACTGGCAAGTTGCTTCATAAATTGCAGAAATTGAGCAGATATATAAGTAGACATACACTTGCCTTCCCAGGCTGTTCATGAAGTCTAATCAGTGGTAAATTCTTTTCTCACTTTTTCTGCAGGAAAAGCACATATTATCATCATAATATATTTCTTAAATATTTGAAAATGGATATTTATAATTCTTCCTGCTGATGGAAAGATATATAATTTTTAGACTTTTTATCACATAGCTGTCTTCAGTTGATTTTATCTTCAAAGACATCAATGTGGATGTTTTTTGAGAAAAATGTTTTGCACTTCTTATGTTTTGTATTTCAGATATATGAAGAATGAATAGGAAATATAAGTAATATATACAGGACATACAAAGATGCATCCTGTAAAATAACCAGGAGCTGCCATATATCTGTCCCCTACCTACTCCCTTGTTGCTTTCTAACTTGTTTCTGAAACATCTTTCTAAAGTTGAAGTGAATTTCATATGTACAGCTGAAATAATCTGAATTGTTCTGTTCCTTGGACTCCTGTCTGTGCTTCTCCACAGTCATGATTTGTCATTGTTTTTCACTTAATGGTGCCCTGGAAAATTTACTCATATAAGTACCAGTCTGAGCTACCTTATCTTCTGGCTAGGCATGCTTGAATGATGACCACCTTAACCAAAAATAACCCCTGTAAACTGGACACTTTTTTCAGACTCCCAAAGAATCAGGTAAGAAAAGACTCAGAATCCATGAGGAAAGGAAAAAAGAACCTCTACTTACAAGCATTATTCTTTTAGTTTTTGGTATCACTCCACCCAAGCTACCAGTTCTAGCAGTGAAAACCCATCTTGTGACTGTTCATGTTATTCTGAAGTGTTTTTGAGAACTGCCTCTGAAGTCTGTCATTTACCAACACCACCAATTTGCCTTTTATGGTACAGCTGCTTGCTGAGTTCAATCCTGCACCAATAATTGAGAACAAAGCTCCAGTTTGAGTCAGTCTATGCAAGAAGGAAGAAATTATATTGAGAATCTCATTGAATTGGATTTGAACAAAAAACTATTTATTGACATTCCTAAGTGATCTGAAGGATTAATTAGTGAGAAAATGGTGCATAGGAATGATAAATGAGAGAAAGGCTTCATTTCAGCTTATAGGCTATAATACTTTTATTTCCACTTCTGAAAGACACTTCTGTAAGGAATTAACCTTTGTATTGACATTTTAAATCCACAAATAGGTTTTAGGTTACACTTAAATGAGGCTTCCATTGCTGACTCTGGAATTTGACTAGTGAATGAGCAATTCAGCAGAAATTCGTAAACATGAATGTTACAAGTGTCTTTTATCATATTCTTGTTAGAAAAACCTCTTAGAAAAGGACTTACAATTTCTCCAGAACATTTTTTCCATAATTGACCTTTAAAATCATGACAGGGGAACAAAGGATTGGCTGACATTTAAGGTGAAATAGGAGGATTTCCTCATATTTTGTTACTAGGTTTGTTTTTCTTTTTTTGCAGACTATGGGAGGAATAATTTGTGTCTGTTTTTAATCAGCTGGTATTGACGTGGAAAATTACTAAGGGTGCCACTTGACTGGAAATGGAAACTTCCTTTTGGAAAAGCACCATAATAATTTATCATCCTAAGACAAGCATCCAGAAAATTATATCATAGCAGTTATCTAATCTTTTTTTTCATAGCCTCAGAATTTCTCCATGTTTGTGTGTGCCTATAGAAGATGAAAGGAGAATTTGTGGCTCAGTTTTGTGCCTTCCAGTTGTATTTGCTCACTTTCTTTTAGGAAATGATCTGTTCTAGAGGATGCCTGGATTTGGTGCACTTGTTCAAAGATAATGTTAAAAAAATAAAGGAAGTAAAAATTGTTGTGACAATTTTGGCAGAAAGTAGAAACAATTAGTCCTGGGTCTCAGATCACCGGTAAAACTGCTACTTTGTGTAACAGCATTAATTATATTTGCTATAAAAATCTTGCATATAGGACTCTCAGTCATAAAACCAACTCATGAGTTATTTCCTTTTAATCCAGTTCTCAGTATCTGGGCTGTCAGTGCACATAGGCAGGAAACAAATCACCTAAACAGCCTGTGTGGGATGAATTGAAGAATAAAAGCATGTAACAATAAAAATGGTAGTCTAAACATCTCAGCAAAAGAGCAAGATTTAGGAGTACAGTTAGTTGATGGTTGCTTAGGCAAAAAGCAGTAATTTAGAGACTATAAATAACAGAACAGTTACAGGCTTTATAATAATGTCCTGTAACATAATTTGAGAGGCAATGGTTTACTATTATTGCCTCTAATGACCAGACTCTGTACAAAGAATCTGTAAAGCACACTATACCTATAAATTTAATGGAGCACATTTAGTCTACAAACACACCACAAATGTAAATGGCCATTTCATGCATAGTGAAGTGAGAAAAACAGAGAAGACACAAGACAGCAGGGTGAATATGAAGCTGAAGTCTGAGAGAGTTTAACTCTCCATTGTGCCTATCTCACAGATAACACGCATTGCTGTCTGAGCCTGGAGCTAACACTAATTAGCACTCAGAAACTCATTTACCTTTAGAGTTCTTTTCCAACCGAAATGATTCTATGATTCTGCAATTCTTTCTTTCTGGAGCTTACCAGTTAGTTACCAGCTTTCTTTCCTGAAGGTATGTGCATGTGTCTGAGTATGGTGAGGTTTAATTGGTTTTTTGCCTCTCAGAGGATTTTAGGTATTGTAGATTCCTCACCCTTGACTTCTGCCAGCTAATATTCTTTTTCTCTAGAATTTTTGCCCAGAAATGGCCACAGCTTTGACACCACTTCCAAAAGTCAAGATTTCTCTTCCCAAAGAATTTAGTGTCTCCCTGGATCTGTGGACAGGAAAAAGGGTCATATTACACCTTCTACTTGTGTTCAGCTCAGAGGCTCACTTGACATCTTATAAGGTATCTCAGTTTCTTTTTACTGAATAGATGAAGCTCCCTGCATTGGTTTATGTGATAAAGGTGACACTGTTTACTGCTGACTGAAATGCTCCTGTGCATCAGCTGAGGTGGCTGAGGATGGAGCCACATGCTGAGGAGCAGTCGGGGCATGAGAGCTGGTAGGAAACCCTCTGTGCCCTGTGGATGCTGAGCAGCGCTGTACTCAGTTCTGCTCTGGGAGCTGACCATGTCGGGTGTGCAGACTCAGTGGGTCTGTGCCTGGGAGATGAAAAGAGGCTGAAACCTATCCCAGGAAACAAGTGGGTGTTCTTCACAGCTGAGAGAGGTGTGGAAGTACTTTGTAAAATGATGGGGAGAAAAATATACGCTTTCCTGGAGAAAAGCTTGCTTTACAAGAAAAGCTTACTGGAAGTTACAACTCAGCAAACACGGGCAGACAGTTTGCTAAATGAAGCTACAGATCCAGCAGCACCTTGAGAGGTCTTACCTGACAAACTGATGCACTTACCAGCACTAATTTTCTGAGCAGTGTTTCTTTCTCAGTATGTTTCAGTCAGTGCCTCAAGACATGGCTACCATCCCCTAGGAGCACTCAATTGTGGTGATATCTCTGAAATGGGTGATCTCACTTGGTGACTGACCACAGCTCCTATAGCAGGACAGCTGCCCAGGCTAGGCTTCCTTAGCTTTAAATGGAATCATATGGAATAAGGGAATAGTTGATGTAAAATACAGCTATGTGCCTTACTCTCTGCATTTAAGACATTAGATAAACAGATGGTTTAAATACCATGGTAATTCTGGATATATTTACCAGCTTGCTTTATTAAGACACAGTCCATGTTTATACTGTGTGCATGTGATCCCCAGAATGGAAAAGTTGTATCCTATTTATAAAAATCATGAGATCTCAGAAAAATTATCAGACGTTCCCCGGTCTAAAACCTCTTCCTCCTTTGTGCACACATCTTTCAAGATGCTGGTCCTGTTCAATGACATAAACACTACTCTTTGTTCTAGAGCCTGTGACAGCACAAGTCTAATTTTGTTTTTCACATTTAAAATGACAAAATGCCCCAACTTTCTTTCAGCTCTCTGTGGTAAATTGCTCCTTAGGTGCCAAGAAGTTCACAATATATGCCTGAATGTTTATTAGAAAATGCTGCATTATAAAAATGTGCCTTTCTGAGTGAGAGCTAATGAGCATAAACACAAGCAGATTATCACAGCATTAATCTAATGTATAAGAGGGTGCTTTTTTCTATTTTATTTTATTTTGCTGATAGATAATATAGGGGGAATGAAAGACAGATGCCAACTTTTCAAGTTAGTCAAGAGAAGATTTCCCATAACCATTTACTTAAATATTTCATTTGATGCAAGGAAATAATTAATTGTTCTCTTAGTAATGAACTTTGACATTAATAGCTCCTTAAAATCTGTCTTTGATTTTCCAAGAAACTATGCTCATACTTTGGATTAACATAAAACAATAAAATAATTATGTGGAATCATGATTCAAACATTTCTGATCTCTTTATTTTTAACTTGATTTTAAAGTTGTCAAACTATATAACTTGTGCAAAGAAATAGCCAGATGTACAGAACCTTACAGAAGGCTGACATAGTTGGCTAACATTTAATCATTTCAATAAGACATTTATTCTGCTGACTTTGAAGGCAGCTTGTAATGGTGCCTGCATAGTACCTGCCCCTGAGGTTGGTTTTGAATGACGGGAACTCAGTAGGTGTTTCTTTACCAGCATGAAGGTGGTTTTTCTGCTTCCATGCCTTCAACAACCTTCCCTGTTCTCTGTAAAGAGCCTGTGTAAAGCAGGAATGGAGAGGAAAGAGGGAGGCAGTCCTGACTTCACACACGCCCTTCTGCCCTGACTGTACCGTACCTTGGCACATGCAGCAGCCCTTTCTCAGAGTATGACTCAACTGTATTTTCATTTAAAAATACAGATGGGAAATTGCCTCATTAAACCCAGGGGACAATGTCAGGCATTGAGAGCAGCAAGAAGTTTATACCTTGGAGCAGGATTGGCTGGTTTTCTGTGTGAGTTTTGGCTTTCCTGGCCCAGGTCTTGACAAGAATAAACCTACTAACTTTTTAAGCAATAGAGAGAAATCTGTGGATTTAAATGTGAATGTAACTTTATTCCAATTTGTCATCAGTATTTAAGGGAATGGGGAGCTCCAAAAAGTCACTTTGCAGAAAGACCGTGAGAAGAAAATGGGCAACCTTGCTGACCTAATCCCCTCCCCCTCCCAAGGGAATTCTTACAGACTGTGACATCATAACTATACATACTTAACCCTGCTGGAGAGCATGTTGAGAGGACTTATTATTGGTTATTTGGTTTAGAAATATTTGGATTATCCAGAGAAAAATACATCTACTGGTTATTTTTTCCCTTTTTTTTGTGTTATTGTAGGGATATCTGTCTGTGTGTGAAGTTCCTTAAGTGCATATTCTCTTAAGCATAGTGAATAAGCAGAGAATGCTTCAAGAGCATTCTCCATCTTAAAATTCATCCTGGTGTATGTGGTTTGTTTAAAAACAAAACCACTCTGTGACAATGTGGGTGGCTGGGTATGTCATAATCCTGTCATGCACTTGGGTGCGCAGGCTGCAAAGAATCTCTTCATTTTCAAGTAGGCAGAAGAATTTCTTTACCTCTATGAAAAGAAGGCTGCCTCCTTGGTGGAAGATGCCACCCAAGCAGGCTTTGAGGAAAAGGCCAGTAAGCCTCTTCTCTTAACTCAAACTTGCCACTTGATGAACCATTTGATTTTGAGTTGTATCTTATTGTTGTGGTATTTCTGTCCCAGAGCATGGGATAGTGTGCTGTTATTAAAAACACGATAGCAGAACCCAGCATTTGATGGTACAGAGAAAGCAGTAAGCAGACCAGGCTGTGGAAGTGCACTCCAAAAGTCAAAATGTGCTATGGAAAGTAGGTGTATTTGAACATGTGATCCTAGGGAGTCTGCTCAGCTGCTAGACAGTTTGGGGAGAAAGAAATTCTGGATAAGCTGATGGGAGCCAGACTTTGACTGCTACTATGTCAGTTGATCCAGATGAGTGAAAATATTTTGCTGATAAGATTTAACATGTGGGACAACCGTATGGCAAACTCTCTGGGAAGGAAAAAGAAAAAAAAGGAAAAAAAAAAAGCCTGAAAGGATAGCTTGTAGTATCATTCTACAAACTCTTTTGTTCAAAGCCAAGGAAAAAAATTGCCTGTATATTCCAACAGGACTGTATCTTTTCTGGGGCTTGACTGTGAGAAATCTAAGCAAATGAAATTGAAAAAGTATCTTTTAGAATTTATTCTTCAATAGTAAAGGAATGCTGAAATCTGTTTGAAGGCTGTGTAGGTGCATAATTCTCTGCCAGGTAAGCGGGGGGTGAGTTTTTGAGGAAGCCCTGCTTCCTTCAATAAAGTGTGAATTATAATTTAGATATTCCTTTTTCCACCCCATTGCTTCTGAGAAGCAGGAATAGCTCTCAAAACCTAGGCCAGGTATTTTTTATTAGATTCTGGTCTGTTTGGTTCAGTTTTTCTCTAGCTCAGATAAAGTGAATGGTTTTCTTAGTCCTCTAGCTGATAAGCATCTCAAAGATTTACTGTTTGTATTTATTTTACAAAGAAGAGAGCTGTTTACTCTGACTGGTACTTCAGAGAGAAATTGATCCAATGAATTAGCTGACATGGTTATGCAGATTTATCCAAATTGAAGGAGTTTTAACAACATACTTGAATTCTGTAGTGTGACAATGAGTTATGCACTCATTGTGCATTTTCTTGTAGCTTCAGCACTGTGGTTCTTCGAGTCTGTTTTGCATTGCTATTTTTCTTGACTGAAGACAGGAAGACCCTGCAATAAAATATCTGTCATGGCTGATTCTTTTCTATACTTTGATATATTATGCCTCCAAAGTACTTTTATAAAGATTAGTGCTGATTTCACAGAGCTGGGGAGTTGCTGGATACCTATAGTTTGTGCATCTCTACAAGTATGATCTTGTTGCTTAAGTTAAACTAGTTCTGTGATTGATATTCCCTATTAACAAACTATTATTCTAAACAGATAATCTCTCTTGTACTTGCTGTTTGTATGCAGCTAAAGTGATATCCCATGTGCCATTTTAACATGCATCTGCAAGTCCCAAATAGTCTCAAACAAAGCCATGAGGGAGCATGATGGAATGTCATTAAAAAGTGAGTTTCCCTTTCACTGCTGTGGCAAATCTATTCACTTCAGAATACTCCTCATGGACACAGAGCAGTATGGAATGTGACAGGCAAACCTGAAGCAACAGAAAAACACAACTTTCATGACAAATGTAGAACTGCAAACCATGGGAATATAGTGCCAAATTGTGGTTTATGTTACATTCTGACAGAACCCTGTGAGGCAGGATAATATTTCCAAGCATTAGCAACAGTCAATTCCTATGTGAGGAATTAAAAGTTACATTGAGAAATTGTTTGCATCTGTACAATATTGTCTATATTAATATGGCATTTTGTCCTTTAAATATAGTATGGCAGAATTTTCACTTAAAACTTTGTTAATTTTTCTACATGAACTGTGTGTTTCAGCATGAACTGTGTTGTCATCTGTGTTATTAAACATAAACAATTAAAACCAAATTTAAATACTGTCATACTCAAGCAATCTTGCAAGCATTTTTTTTGTTAACTACTAATGGCATAATTTAGTGGCCAGGGAATTATCAGATATTATATATTATTTCAAAGAGTGGGCATCAGTTTTGGAACTGCAGATGATCCTTTACTTACATAACCATGATAGGTAGAAGATATAGCCTTACAACTTTATAGTTGATTCACAACTTTTCCATTCAGTTTGAAGGTATGTCTAGTCAGTTCAGAGAATAATCTTCATTAGTGATGTAGACAAAGGGATAAAGTGCACCCACAGCAAATTTACAGATGACACTGAGCTGAGTGGTGCAGTGGCAATGTGCACTTGTAGCTCAGAAAGCAAAGTTCTGGCATACATCAGAAGCAGGGTGGCCAGCAGGTCAAGGCAGGGGATTCTGCCCTCATGAGACCCACCTGGAGCGCTGTGTCCAGCTCTGGGGTCCCCAGCACAGGAGGGACACGGACCTGGTGGAGCAAGTACTGATTTTTTCTATTAGTTCTTCATGACTTGTTTCATGACTTGCTACAGCAGTGATTGCAATGAAAACCACGTCTACACTGTAATTACCTTTACTGCAGAAAAAAAAAGAGGGTTAAAATTTTAAATTCTCCATTCCAAGAAATATTACATAGTGGGAGGTATTTCTAAGTATTGAAATGCTGTTTTCTGTTGTAGACTATATATTCTAAATTACATTAGCATCATTTTTAATTCTTGTAATTAATGCTGCTAAAGAGGTTTAAAAGACAAAGATTATGGTACTCCTAGTTAGTATCATAATATTGCTTTCACTGTGAAATAAATACTTTAGAAAATATTTAGCCTTGGTGCAGACAATCCTAATCTGCTGTTGTGTTGATCCTGAAATGAGGTTAGATTTGCTTAGACCAGATCTTATTTTGGTTTATTGATATAAATGTTTTTATGAAGTGAAATGCACAAGAACCAGAAACACTAAGCAAGGGTGCCAGACGTACAGCAACCTCCACTGGGTGCAGTGGTATCTAGAATGATATCATGGTAGTGAGTATATCATAAACACCTAGTTAGCTCATCTAAACTGACACTGCAAGAGACCAGCATATTATTTGCCATAAAGCCAATGGAAAGATGTATTAAAAGATCAAGTTTAGATAAAAATACCGACTTTACTAAAGAGATATTTGCAACACTGCCAAACTCAAGTACTCAGAATGACTGTTTTGAATTTGATTTGAAATGAATACTGTATCTCTGAATATACTTCTTCTTTTATTAGTCAGTGGTTTGGGTTCTTTTTAGATTTTTACATTAGTAAAGCAAGACATACTTTAATTTCTTCCTGCAAGACCATTACTGCCTTAAAACTCAATTAAAAAAGACTCTTCTAGAATCTTAAGAATCTCAGAGCAAGGACTTCAGGTAAATAGTGAAATAAACCTTTCTATAAAATCTTAAAGCTCGCAGTATCATTTCTGGGAGACATTGTTTTCCACATGTACATTCCACTTTTTAAAGTATGATAATACCACCTTCAAGGCTGGTAGTGAAAGCCCTGCAAGCACAGACATGCTGTATCAAAAAAAATCAAATAACCTCTGAACACAGCTGAGGTTAAAATTAGTCTGGGCAATGGAAGTCAGAGGAATCTGCTTGATGGCTTGATTGGACAGTCAAGGCAATGTGTAATATGATATATTGTTATGCCTAGGATTAGCTCTATTTTCCTTTTATTTTACTGTCTCTTCAAATTAAACCTCTGCAACTTCACTTTTTCATCTCACTTCTTCTAGTCAAGCCCAAACAGAAGAGACTTAATCTAATTGACACATATGCTAAGAGCACACAGTGAAAAAAACCCTAGCTGGTCAGTATTAACACTACTGCTTTACAAACCCTTCTTCTCTGAGCTCTACTAGATCCCATAGAAATCTCTGTAAATTACTCTGGTTTATGAAATATTTAGAAATCACATTACAAAAATTGCCAAGAGGGTAGGAAGTACTCAACATTTAGTTGTCATTTTCAGTAAATTTCCATTTTATCATAGCGCCTACAATTCTACTAGGGTGTAATGTAACCACAAGGAAACCCACAGAGGCATGCAATGAGCTTTTGATGGTGGGGGTTTTTTTGTATTGAGCTTTTTTGTTATGTGAATATTTGAAAAGCACATTGAGTTCATTATAAGCTTTGTTAAACATGTTTTAGTGGAAGCACAAAAATCCAAAGATACCTGATCGTGCAATTGTTAAATAACCTAACCGAGGTGTGGAGGGGGAATGGTGCAGGGTGGATGAGAGCTTTTGGCAGTGGAGCAGAGCAAGGAAAGCCCAAGAATATTGCATGCTTTTATCACCAGATATACTGCCCAGTATCACCAGCCACACAAACCTAAAGGACCAGAGAATGCACAATTCATCACCCGCCCCTCCCCTCGGGAGGGAGTTACTGCCAGGCAGAATCTCTCTCACCCACTAAAAGCCATGGGCATGTAAAGATGCACGGTTTCCCCAGGATCCCTTCAGATCTTGCAAGCGTAACTTGAGATTGCTGGTACTGAATCATGGACTGTTATTACTGTGAGGAAGGCAATTTAATTGGCATTACAATTGTTAGTACTTCTGTGAGTTGGCTTCTAGAGAGATGAAGGACAAAAGGATAATAGATCTACTGTATTTGTGTTATTTAGAAATAAATAAGGGGGAAAATATAGAGCTCATTCAGAGATCCCCTTTTGTCAGGGGAGACACAAAATGAACTAACTATTCTTTTCTCTCTCTTTGGAGGACAAGTGCTACTAGGAGAGGATCCTGAAGAAACACTTCTGGAGACTATCTGTCTTTAACTCATGATGAAAAGCACTAAGTTGTGATCAACAGAAAGAAAGAACTCTAAGGTAGAAGCATTTTAATATTATATCAGTGATTTTAACCAAAGAAATCCTTAGTGCAGGCCATTAATTTTGAATGAGTCAGAAAGGTCATTCCTGTAACAACTTAATAGTCAGGTAACAGCTTCAGAAAACACCTTTTAATTCTTTCCTGTTCCTGGTGGTCATGCAGGTAGAAGCACACTGACTTCTGGTGTGTCCAACACTGTTGTAACTGTTTAATGGAGAAATAAAACCCCTTACTTTCCAGAAAAGCCAGTATATCACACAAGAGTATATCTATATTTCAAAGTCCTTGCCAGACAGGCACATTTCTATGAATGATGATCGTCAAAGTGAAAAACAGAATGCAACCTGGATTTAGATTTTTCATGTATTTTTTAAATGAAAAGAACGACTTTCTTCTGCTTCATCATCTGCAAAGTCAAAATCTGGAATTTATTAAGGCATTAAATATGAACCGGAGGATTTTGTTCAGCATTTTTTCTGTTTCCATTACTCTTCAGAATAAAAGGCATCCTAAGATTGTACAAAATTGAAACGTATATATTAAAGACTTACTTTCCTGTATGGAATAAGGAGATTAATATTTAGCATGGGAGGGAAAAAATAAAGCAACTAATACAGATCTTCTTAATTTCATGTATCTTTATAAAACCCAGTTAAAGTACTCTAAATGAACTACAAAAATTTGGCCTGTTTATTAAAGATAATGTCCTACATTTAAGAACCACACATCAAGAGGCAGATATTCAGTTTTATTTCTGCAAGAGCTTGTCCAGTTATTTCTGATTAGTTGCTGAGACATTTTAGAAACTATCAGATATATTTATCCGCATTCGCTTGGCTGACTTTCAAGGAGAGGATCAAGAAAGGAAATCGAGAACACCAGTGATAAATATTCCCAGGAACATTCTGAAGCTGGAAAACTCTCAAACTCATGTTTCACTGACGTTCAGAACTGCATATTATGTACAGTCTTTGGAAACTGAACTAAATGAATGCATTCTGTGCTGTGGCTCCTGAGTTCAAGATGAAATGTGTACTGAATCTGCTGTGCTTTCTGTAGCTATTTCCTGGAAAGAAGTCATAGCATAAGATAACTCAAAAAATTTGCAGAACTAAAATCCATACTCCTGGAAGTATGAAGAGCACCATGTATCACCTGGGCATACTGAGCTTGTTGAAAAAAAGCTGACTCATTGATGTCTACTTGCAAAATTCTGATTTTTCTTAGCTTGTAACTAAGTATTTCAAAAGTTTGTGTTTCTCCATATACCCAAATACTGTTTCTTTATTTCAGAGAAATTACTGCTCTACCTCTACAGAAATGTTCTTATGGCATGAGTAATTAATATTTTGTCACTATATGCTCACTAAGTAAACAGAAAAATTATTCCTATTGCACTTACTGCATGGCAGATGAATTGTTTTCAGCTGGAATGATTATTGGTGACAACAGAACTGCATCTACAGTTGTTGCTACAGAGCAACATTATTTTAATCCCAATAATACCTATTATATTATATATTATAAATATAAATATAAATTATATATTATAAATATAAATATTTATATTTATATTCATCTATAATTATCTATCTGTAACATAATCTCTAACACAGTCAAAGGGATATGAGGGAGATATGGAACTATATTGTGGGAACTATGGACATTCATATACACATTCTGTTGTTGAACTAGCCAAGAATTTCTTCTAGTGTAGTTCCCCCACATTCAAAGTCTGAAGGAAAAGGAAAGATCATGCAGTTTGAAACTTGCTTTATCTGTATTCTATGTGTCATTTATAAGACCAGATCCACTTAAAGGAGCTGGTATGTTAGATGGTATGTTGCACTTCATTTTCAATTAGCAATAGTTCATATAGAAATCTTCTTTGCTGCTACAGCAATTTTTTTATCCAAGCTAAAATTATAAAAGTTAAAATTTATGAATTACATGAACTAGCAATTCACACTTTCTATGTTGCTATTCAGCAAAAACAAGACTGTAAAATACTTTATTAAGACAGGCATATTTCATTACAGAGCTGTCAGGATGTTGCACGTAGGCAGGTGCGAGAGAACAACTGCAGAATGGATGAGTATGGCATAAACAGATAGAGAGAAAACAGACATGTCACTGGCAAAATGCATCTCACATCATAAGAAAAGACCAGAAGACTGGTCACTCATGAGGGCCATAAAGTGCATTCATTTTTATGAGATTTGACTGTTGACTTTTCTTTCTGTCAAAAAAAAAAAAAGCAATTCTATGGAAACTGTTGAATTGAGGAGTGGATTAGAATCATTAAAAAAAACCACAAAATGATTCTTTTTTGATATATGGAAACTGACTTTCTATGTTTTTTTCCTGTGGGATCCTCATGTAGAATCAAAAAATCTATGCCTATTTGGCATGCACAAAAGGATCTGTGCATGTTTTGCCATGCACTGTGTCTTCACCCCCCTCTTAAATCTATCAGGAGCTTGAATGCATATCTTGGTCTGGGCCCTCTGAAGTCAAATTATGCCTCTGTTTCCGTCTGGGATTTTACCAGGAAGTGCTTCAAGTACCAAGCTTTAGGCTGATACTATGAGATTTGCAGACCTGAGAAATTCAGATAAGACCATACAAACTTTGAACTTCCAAACCTTTTGAAGATTGCCTGTCATGAAGGCTAACTCCACTGCTGTCTGCAGACAACACTGAAACATGAATGGAAACAGATCTCTGTTTCAAAATGCTCCTGTGGGTGGCTTAAGGACAAAAGGATACAAGAAATTATATCTGGAAATACAATACCTTTCAGAGAAGCACTCTCTCTCTTTGCATACTTGAGTATTTCTCTGCATCCATGATGGTAACAAAAGCCCATAAAATCAGTTTATTTCCTACTTTCTCCTACATTTTCTTTCTGGTTGATCCGATGCAGTGATGTGTTCTTTAAACATTCATTTCTTTATTTACACAGTCAAGCTGTTGTTGTTTACCATATTCCCATTAAGCTGGTCAAGGGTGTATATTCAGGAGAAAATCTGGCAGTAGCCAGAAGCTGCTGCAGTAGAAAGAAGACTAAACAACCAACAGGCATTTACAAGGATGCAGTGTGGAGCAGAGCCTGGCCCATGAGCCTATGCCAATATTTCTGGGACTATGACTAAAGTCAGAGTATCATGAAACCTGCATCAAGCATTACATCACCACCTTGTTTCTAACAACAAATAGCAGATAATACAGAAAAGTATGCAAGGATTGGAGAAGTTTAGGGTAATGCTGCTTCTTGCAAACATTCTCAGATTCTAATATGTTAAATTACGACTTATTTAATGTTCCTGTAGACTTTCTTCACGAACTGTGGGTTCAGGAGCCTATTTCTAGGAGACACAATCATGTGGCAATTAATTCCACAGTCTCGAATTGTCCACACTTATACATCATCTACAACCATATATCTTTCAGAGGGAAAAAAAGAGTGATGATATTTTTTTAATAAATTCTTTGTTAAAAAAATTGTTTTTGTTAAAAATTTTGTTTATTGCCTTTCATGTTATGAAAAAAGGAGTGATCATTATCTGTGTTTCCCATAAATGCCATGATTATCCTGACCCAAGGTGGAAGAGAAGATTTCATGTAGACCTAAACAACCTTCCAATACCTAAGATGTGGTCACTGAGAAAACTGTCAGACTCTTCACAATTTGAGGGCAAGAAGATGATGGATATATGTTGAAACAATAAATTGTTGAGTTATAAGGAAAAGGTTTTACACAGTGAGGACAGTGCAACAATGTAAGAGGTTGTCTAGAGAGGCGGGGACAGTTAACATCTTTGGAGGTTTTTCAGATCCAGTTGGGTAAACCCCAGAGGTCACTCTATTAAAAAATAGGTGGTGGGACTAGAGTCCTCCTAATGTCTTTTACTGAGTTTTCCTATGATCTTATGTTTTATCCCCTGCTAGATTTTTCTTCTCCAAAAAGAAAAGTTCTCCCGCATATAGAAACCATTTACTATCTTTGAACATTTTTGTTGCACTTCTACCTTTTCTTGTGTCCTTTTTTGATAAGGGGCAACCATAACTGCCATACTTTTCAGAAGAGTGTGCACTGAAGGTGTTCAGTGCTTTGTTCCTTAATCTCTCAGCAATATTTTTGTCCTGGTTTGTTTGCCTTTTTGACTGAACCTACTATACAGTAGATATTTATTATACAATAATCCAACAGCTGTGGGGAGATGAATACCTGTCAAATGGTCACACCCAATTTACAACCCATCAATTTGTAAATACAATTAAGTCTAGTTCTACTCATTGACCCAGATTTTCATCTGTTGTTGAATGTCTAATTTTGTTAACTCCTCTTGCAATACTTTCAGTCAAGATAGCTTTGAAGTAATTGATTATTTTTTTTTGCATCATATGAAAGTTTCATTTCAGAATAAACAGTAATGCAAATTATATCTTTCATATCATGTTTTTTCCTATTTTGCACTGTAAAATCTGTTAGAAAACAAAACCCACTGTCATAGAAGAATGAAGATGTAAAGTTCTGTTACTATTGTCCATGCTTTTCTTCTTTTATGTTTTTTTCCATTGGTATTGTTTTAGACCTAATTTTTCTGTTCTTCCAATTCTAAATTATTGGTGTATTAACCTTTACTCTGATGTTTAGCCTTGACTGTGTTGTTTTGTTCCTTTCAGTGTTATTTGGCTTGATGGAATGTTTGTTCAAAGTCTCTGTTGCGATGTCTCTATAACTTTTGGCTATTCCTAATAAATTTTCATTAATAAAGCTTCTAGGGCATAATTAATAATTATGCATTAGATCAATTCACACATGTCTCAGGAGGAACTCAGGAATTTCTTCTCCTTTTGAGTATTCCCTAATTTGCTGTTCATAGAATAAATCAATTATGGCATGGAAAACCACAGCCTTTGTGTGTGGTTTTCATGACATCTACTTAACCCACCCAACAGACTGAATCCCCCCTTCAGCTTTCACAGTCTCTCCACTTCTGTGGCTGTGTGGCAAGTTGTACATAGTTATTGTGGGACCTTTGATGGGTTGTGAAGGGAAGGGTTGCAAGATTTAAGCTACTGGGGAAAACTGTCAGCTTTTCTAAAGGAAGGATTTACCACGTCAGGAGTTCTTGCATCATTTTTATCCTTCAGTGGTTCCTGGTGCCCTATTAATGTGGCATTCCTTCATTAAAGGCTTATGTTTAAGGCTGGTAATGTAATATGGCAAGCAATCTGTAAACACTTTATTTCTGCATTATCATTTCTTTTATTGTTGTAATAAGTATAAGGCTGACATTGGGGTTTGTTTTTTCCTGAGTGAGGCTCTGAAACCATTCAGCTCTTTCAGAGGCCAGGATGCTGACACCAAAATGGAAGCCCCAAAGTCAGAAGGCCTCAAAAGAAAAATGCTAATCAGTAGGGAAAGGGAAAAACACTTCCTAAGTTTCACTTACATAAATTACCTCTTTGCTCAGAAAGCTTTTTCCAATGTTTTCAGTTTTGTGTTTGTAATGTCTTTGTATTCTGGCTATGGAAAAACAGATTCATTACTGGATATGCAAGTACAAATGGTGTTCATTGAATGTGGAAAAACATATAGAAGAGAAATCCTCAGGCACTTGTGTATTCAACATACAGAAATGTAGAATATTAACTATCACTTTGTCCTGAACTGTAAAACTATCAAGATGAGAAGATGAAAAGAATGACCATAGCTGGATGCCTTTGATTCCAAACCACAAGAAGTATCCACCTACCAAGGAAAGTTTGAGGCCATGAGAAAATCTTGCAAATGATGTGAATTTGTTAGACCATGGCCTGCTAAGTGTTGCAGTGCTGCAATACCTGCATTTATGGACTAGATATTATATATCAGATATATTTTATGAATAGTCTTTTCAGCCACTTTTGTGGAGGCTTTACTGAAAATGTGTAACCCAGTAAGAGACCTGTGAAAGGGGAAGGTCATCAGGTTCCTGTTAATGACTGAGGCTACCTCTTTGTCAAAGTCCAAAGGTGTTAAGGCAAAGAAACAATCTCAAGACTTTTAGATTTTGGTACCCTGTTACTAAAGGAGAGAAGTTATTGAAACATGCCCTGAGATTCAGCCCTGTCCAACAGCTGGCTTCAATGAATGCTAAGGCAGTACATGAGAGCCGTTTACATACTGGTTGGAAAGAGAGTTAAGGGACATTTATCCCTCCTTGAAAAAGGGGTCTTTGCCCATGAATTACTTTTGCTCCATCCCTGATCTGAAATGGAAGTGGTTTTGGGTGCTGACTGAAAGGGTTAGAGAAGGATAAATATCATTGTAGATGGCAGTGGAGGAAAAACATGAAGAGATTCCTGGGCTAGGAATGAGTAAGATATCATTTTTATAAAAGGGATAAGGCACCAGGCAGACACATGTGCATGTGGTTAGCTGATCCTGAAAGAGAAACCTGTCTGTCTCCTATACTGTCAGCTACCTCTTAAAAACAAACTTATCCTTTAGAGTTTGAAAAGCAGAGATAGAAGGTTATCATGAGACAACTATTGCACATCTGGTAACCACAGGTCATGAGCAAACACTGGCCAACCAAGTGTGCTGGTACTTGTGCTGCAAAGACTGTCAGCAGCACTCTGTCTATTCACATCCATTGCCCTTGTGCTAGGGTCAATCTCCACAAGATCCTCTTCTAAACTATTCACTTACTGCCCATGTTGTGTCAATTTAAATAGTTTTAGCATTTATTCTAATAATTGCAAACCATCCTGCAAGTTGGCTATTGATCTTATTTGGCTATTGTGTGCAACTAAACTGTTAGTTCAGGATTCCTATTTTTCCGGTTTTTTGGTTTGTTTTTTAGTTTTAAGTTTTTCATTTATCAAGAGAGGTAATTTAAAACAGGATAGCTTTTATTTCTGTTTATGTTTTCATAAAACACAAATGTGTCTATTCCTTTCATAAAATAAATTTGTCTATTCCTTCTCCAAATTTAGTTAGGTTGCACAGGTGATCCTGTGAGCTGGTCAAGGAGCTTGTCAATGTAAACATTTTTATTAAATCCAATCTGTTTTAACCAAGTCTGTTTATCAGGCACTTCTGTCTTCCATGGTCTGTTGGGAAGTAAAACAATTGATCCAGTTCCTACTAAACATCTAAGCCTAGATCACACTTTGAAGTGTATGGCATCATATCCATTATTTAGTGGGAGTAGACTCAAGAAAAATTACTTTTTACAGAAGAACACAGACAATTTTATATTTTTAGTTTTGCAGTAGCAGATGTCTTGATTGCTAACATTCCCAAATTCTTCAGAAAATTCTCCAATTACAGGACAGTTAAAAAGTGTCTGGGTGAATTTCAGTAATGTTACAATATGGAGGACAGTGAGACAGCTATTTACCAGCCATGAATCTATTCAGCAGTTTATAATAAGTCTGCTTATGGACACCTGACCTCACGCTTACAGTAAACATTGGGCTATGTTTAATGTAGGAGGTGGGCCTGGCACAAGGATGGGGAATCCAGTGAGCTAGAAGTATATAACATAGCTATATATAGAAGTATATAACATGGCTGTATTTGTCTATTTGGGACCTTGCCCTTTTGTGTGCCTCCAGGATGCAAAGAAGTAGTTGTAGGCATTTGATATCTGATGGACAGATATCCTTCTAGAGGAACCTCATGCAGAGTGTAAGTGTTAATATAAAAACTGCTTTACAAAAGGATCAAACTCTGCTTGCTGACAGCGTTTCCTTCTCTTGTTTATAATGCAAAGCTCTAACCTGGTAATACAGAGTTTTCTCTCAAAGTGTGAGACCCTGCCACCCTCTCTCTGATGGTAGGCACCAAGTCTGCTCACTGTCAGCCCCTCTCTCTGGCATGATGAATGTAGAACTGATGCCTTCTCAATTACTTATCTTCAAAGTGGGAACTTCTCCCCTCCCGCCCCACCCTGGTGCATTGTTTATAGCCTGATGTTTATAGTCTTGTGGTTAAAGAGCTTCCTGGGAAATAGGGGTTTGCTTGCCTGCATGACAGGAGGATATTGCACTTCAGCTTCCTAATTACCAATCTTCTACTGTGTGAAAAAGGGAGGGGTAGATTAAATCTCTGTGGTCTCTTTTAGAAAGGCAGGAAAAGCTAGAGAGGTCTTGAGAGTACTACCTGAGCAGCTTTCAGGTGATTGTGGCAGAGACACTGGGGAGAACACAAACCAGCCCCTGAGAACTTTTAGGATGCCATGGTGGTGTCTGTCACTGAGCTTTAATTCAAGGTCACAGTGTGGTGCTCATGAAGTTAAGCTGAATTGTGTATCAACTTGATTAGATAGGTTCAAAATGAAGCTTTGATTCTTGGTACTCTATTTCTGGTATTTCAGGTGCTTGTGATCTTTTTTTCCTAGCTCTAGTACTAACATTCATCTGAAGTAGGGAATGGCTAAGAGATAAATAGATGTATTTAATAAGTGGAGGTAAGTGGATCAGTCTTGAGCTGAAATGAGATCTCTTTTGGATATCTCCTTTAGGTTTGACCTGTGTACTACTGAGTTTCTCATAGCATGAGTATTAGCAAAGTATTATTTATAGCCAAGGTATTTAGCAAAGATAAGAGAGAAAGGTTTTGGGCCTCTTACTGATATGATGCTGAAATAATTTTCTTTCCTTCTGTAAACCAATACGCATATGCAGGTTGAGGAAACTGGTGGAACTGAACAGCTTTACATTCCACCCGCTTTTGCTGAGGCTGGGAACAGCTGGTTCAAGCGCTTTGTTCATCATCTAATTTGGGGCACTACAAAAAGGAAAACTTCACACAGACACAGGCTTTCCAGACCTCCCTCATAACATGGAATTTTCTCTGTTGTGCCTTCAAACCCTATGTCCTGTATAAAAAGCACACAGGAGATAATTTTTTCCATATTTTCCTTGTTTGTCTCCTATCTATTCTTTCCCAGGCTGCGACTCTGAGAACATAAGCATTCACAGTGACAGAGAGAAGGAAAGAGGCTTTCAGCATTCCTATTTTAATATTTAAAACTTAGCATCTTTATGTATCTACTTTACATGTTTCACTCTGTACATTACAGTTCAAATGTGCAAGGAGACATTTTAAAAAAAAAAGACTTCTATAATCATTAAAATTTTTCATCAGCCTCCCAGGCTTCTTCTAACTTTATTGAAGACTTTACTAGTGATTCATTGCTGTTTTGCTTTTTATTAAAACTCTGCTCTGATGTAAACAGTTATCTGAGGGACAGAGATTCCCAGGTGTATTCTTTCTTTGAGATGTTGCATTGAAGACCTCAGTTGTTCTTTTGCTCTTATGATATCAGGATTTTTGGTCCAAGGAAAAAGTACATGTCATGAACTAGCAGTCCATGGCATTTTAATGCTTATAATTTCTTGCTTTCTTAAGAAGCTAAGAAAGTTCAGTGTAGTAAATAAACTGGCCCTGGGTGGAGTAAGTAGGAACATCTGCATGTCTTATGTTATGACTCCCCTAGCAGTCATCTGTAGTGCTGTATGGTTCCAAAAAGTCTCTCAAGCATATAGATGGTGGCGTTCCAACAAGCTGGGACCGCTGGCTGCAGCTGATGTTTCTGCAAGTTACTTTATCTGCAGCTGTCTTCATCTGTTGCTAGATTGAGGGAAGAATATCCTTAGATTTTGTATGCTGAAGGAAGGGCAGAATTCCAAATGATTAAAAAAAAGGAAAAAGAAAAAAAGCTAAAAATACAGGAATCAAAACAGAAGAGAAGAATACCAAGAGAAGTCTAAGACTGTGAAGATGCAAGGAAGTTTTCGAAGAGGTTATGTCAGCGGTTCCTTTTAAGTATATGGTAGGATTACATTAGCAGGATGAGCTCCTCCAGTTCAATCACTATGTCAAAATCCACTGTTGCTGAGGATGGATTTAAATGATCACACAAAACCAGTAATTATCCCTAATTCTTACGGAGAAATCCATAGTGATATTATTGATGAACGAAATACATATAGTATTTAAAGCAGAATTGTGCTATTATCTTTCCTCAGAACTATGAACATCTATTGTAAAAGTTAACTTCAACTCGATTTCTTTTTTGTGTGTTTAATTTTAGTTTATATGTCATGAAAATACATTGCCTCACAAGAGGAAATAGCTCACAAGTTCCAGCAACCACAAGAGCAGCTGTCAGTTTGCTCAGTTTATGGTTACGTTGTCAGTAGATTTATCTGATCAGATAAGAAGTTTCTAACTACACAATCTTATTTTTTTTGAAAACTGAACACAATGATAAAAAGGCGTTAGAGTGAGAGTTTGCAAGTGAAATTGCATATCTCAGCATCATTTTGCCACAATTTCCCCTGTTGCATTTTTCACCCTACTCTGCTGCCATGGCTCAGCCCATTGAATGATATTTCTCCCTCCCTGTTGTCCCTGTGCTTCTCCATTCTCTCAGATTTACCATAACTGAATAATATTTCATTCTGAACTGAGCTTTCAAGAACATTACTGCTAGTTCATAAATGAAAACTGAATTAGTTGGATTTAAATTAAAATCCTTGGGTGTTTATTGGCTTTAATTGGTTTGTGGGACAAGGTGATTTTTATGCTCAATTGCATCTTTACTGGCAATGAGCTGTCTTCCTCCTTTCCTCATTTAATGCATAATGGAGAGAAAAGAAAGAACATTCTGTATTTCTACTTGTCAGGTTGCAAACAGTTGTGAAAATACATGGGCCATTCAAGAGAATTGCCTTTTACTCAGAAATGTTGAATGCAGATAAAAATCAGAAATTCTTCAAAGAAAAAAGAATCCCAAGCAACAAGCCCTAAAGCCAGAGCTGAGATTTACAATGAGATTTAGATTTAGAAACTGATATCATTGTGTGTCTTGAGGATGGGGATAGTCATAGGTAAATTTTTCTGGGTTTTCCATTCCCAGTAGTATTCCTAATCATATTGAGGCCAGGGAAATGAAATTTGTCCTTTCGGTTAAGAGCACCATCACAATTAAAAATAATGCTGTTAGTAAAAGTCACTATAACTGTGAAGATCTGAGAAATAAACTGGATTGGTCCACATTTCTATTTGTGAAGCAAACTTTACTGAGAAGGAATATTGAATGTTAAACCAGAAGAAAAGAAAAAAGAAAAGAAAAGAA
>VWYI01011247.1:0-31025 GCA_013399455.1 Anthoscopus minutus | reverse complement strand
AGGATATAATGTATTCTAAGAAGAACCTCGCTCTCAATTCTCTGCTCTCTAATCATTTGCTCTCTCTTAATTCTCAAACTCCTCCTAACTCTTGATCCCCCTTTTTATCCCTCTCTTTATCTCTCTCTTTATCATTCTCTTAACTCTTCTATATCTCCCTTCTCCTTCTCCGCCTTTTGCTTCTTCACCTCTTTCCCCATGCTCTCAGGCCCAGCTTTCTCTCTCTGTCTCTGAGCATGCTGTAGGCTGATGATTACAGGCAGCCTCAAACGGAGCTCTGTACTTGTAAACAATAAACTGTCTTTCCCCTGAGCTGCCTGGCGTGACTAGAGAGCCTGTAGAATCCCTGAAGAGTCTCATGCAACTATTGCCACAACTACAACCACAACAGATACCCGGCATCTCTAATTCCTACACTTGTTTGTGAGAAATGGCTTTACTTCAGAGTAGATATCTCATTTCTAAGGTAAACACTGATTTCGCTATCTTTATCTCTTTTTAGTCTCATAAATAAAGTAACATCTTGCTCTTTCGCTTAAAAGAAATTCACTTTTTAAATTCTTTTGTCCCTGCAGTGTCTCTAAAAAAATACAATGTGCTGTGAGTCAAAAAGGAGGTTTTTGCTCCTCTATGCAACACAAAAGGGGCAGGCAAAAGCCATAGCTGAGGAAATACAGCAGCAAGCAGGTGCCCATGGACTTGAAGCTGATATGCACTGTATAAGTGAAATGGATAAGGTGAGATACTCCATGATATTTTGAAAAATACGTATTGAAGAACTGAATTCTTCACATGTTAGCGTGGTGGCTCTTGCTAATTATGAAGGTTAGCAGGTGCACCCACATTAAAAACACCATCTAGTGTCAAATTTTTATTTGTGAATCATTAATTTCAACCAATACTCACAGTTGCTTAATTGCCTTCTGACAAAGATAGATCTTGTGATTTTTCTTATTTGAACTGTAATTGGTATGTCTTTATCTCTCGTCTAACAATGATTCAGTGACTTCTTGAAACTTATGTATGCAGTAGAGAATGTTTTCTGTATTTACGGGTCAGATCTTCTCTTAGTAGAAATTACGCTCTTTTCTCTTGGTTGGTTTTTCTTTTCTTTTTCCTGGGTTTTTTTTTGTTTGCTTTCTGGGTTTATTTGTTTGGTTTTTTGTGTGTTTTGGGGGCTTTTTTTGCTTGGGTTTTTTTTGTGTTTGTTTGTTGGGGGTATTTTTGGGTTTGTTTTTTGTTGTTGGTTTAGTTTGGTTCATTTATTTCTATTTCTTTTGTTGCATTGATATTCTCTGTTCTGTTAACTGTGGGCTCCAGCATGGCCCAGAGCTTTTGTGGGTCTTCTTGTGTTGCTTAGCATGTGCACTCATTTCAATTCCCACAGGACTCCTTCAGGTTAAATTCTAGAACAAAATAAAAAGCTTGGCTTCCACAAGGAAGTGGCTGGTTGTTACTTCCTATTATCCAAGAGTAAGAATGTGAAAACTTAGTTCTGTAACCAACGGCATTATGGACTGTGATTTCCTTCACAGAATGCTCTCAACTGTATGCCCTCAAACGAAAACATTAAAACTTGATCACCTAGTATTTCATATGAGATGAGGAAAAAATAACATCTAAAAGGGTTTTTTTAATGCACTTGAAAATATGAGACATTTTGAATGAATGTGCAGTAAGTGTGTAGTTGAGTTTTAGAAAGAGACTTATGCAGCCAGCAGGACATGTCATTGGCCTGCCACTTCAATAAATGTATTTTGCCAAATTTGGTGAGACAATTCAGAGCTGTAAATTAATTATGGGCACTGAGGAAAAAAGTAATTTCTGCAGCTTTATAAATTTTGTCACATAAAAGCTTCTGGGTTTTTTTCCCTACTTATTAGTTACAAAGTCTGTCTTTGGTAGCTTTTGGGTATTTTTAGACCTTGTGAAGGTCTGTGGATGGTGGTTTCAGAGGCAGTAATAGTAATGTGATCTTCTTGCCATTCAAAAGTGGTCACATACTTTTCAGGTCTCAGGAACACTGGCTGTTTCCAAGTACTGTCTCTCACCTACGTTCTCAGGGGTGAGATAAGGTCATAAATCTTTGGTTGGTTACGGTGGTTAAGTTTTATGAAGACTGAAAGGAATTGGAGGTGAGGTATGAGCAGTAAAAAATTGGGGGGCTAAATGGAGCTCATCTTGAGTCACAGTGTGTGTTGTCAGCCTTGGATGAGTTATCTGAATAAGTACATTTGTCATGATATGTATTATTCTGGATGAGACAAAGCTGGTTGTCTGCTCCCTTCATCATCTTTCAGCAGCCATGTGCAGCTTGAGCAGGCTGCTCACTGCTCTTGTGTGGCATTGCTGTCCTCAGCTGAGAATGTTTGAAGAGAGAGAAAAAATGAGACAAACCTGAAACAAAAAGGCTATAGGAAGAAATGGAAGGTAGAGTGAAAAACTGTGTAGTTGTGTTAGGTTCTTCTGGTCTGATGATGTAGCAGACCTTGCAGTAATTGACACAAATTATTGCAGAACCCGTGTCACTAAATGTTTGGTTTTCAAAAGGTGTCTAAGTTTGTGGACAAGAATCTGCAGTGGAGTAAGCAAGAGTTTAGTGAACTAATCATGCCTCTGTTCTGATACACCACTTCATACTTCCTGAGCTTGTATCTTTTTTAGTTTTTTAATGGATCTCATTTAAGTGAGATCAACTTCGAGTTCAGTTTTGAAAGTCTCAGGATACTGTGAGTACTTGGAGTTTGCCTGAACTTGTAAAAGACAAAAGCTCTTTTTGGAAAGTTCCTGGACCACAACTCACTGTAGTCTGGCAAAATGCCTTGGGAATATCTTTGCATGTTTACTGTTCACGTGTGTTTCTCTAGGCCTCTGCTGTAGAGAAGGCAAGATGTAGTAATTTAAGTTTACTGTGCAACTGCTTTTAGCTTCTTCAGGAAAGATTTGGAAACATTGCCAA
The DNA here is from genome assembly GCA_013399455.1 of Anthoscopus minutus. Classification (NCBI taxonomy): domain Eukaryota; kingdom Metazoa; phylum Chordata; class Aves; order Passeriformes; family Paridae; genus Anthoscopus; species Anthoscopus minutus. The sequence goes on along the minus strand of VWYI01011247.1, from coordinate 28,066 downwards.
AAGCAAACTTCTTTAGTCTGTTTCTGTGTATTCCTAACCTTTCTGGATTGTTAGGTGTCAGGTAATTTTTTTATATGGCTTGACAAGGAGATAAGGTTGGAGTGATTTATTGAGGAAGGTGTTTAGAACATAACTCTTCAAAATCTGGAGCTTTGAATTGCAGCCTTGAAACTGCTCTGAGTGAAACACAACACCTCTTGCTATCTTTCTTTTTATTTTCTCATAATCCTGTTATTTTTATTAAACTTGGAATGCTGGGAGATTATTTAAACTACAACCCACAGGGAGGAGTAGAAGGAGCATAGGTTGCTTCTTATGGCAAAAAGGACGCCAAGGAGTGATCTAATAGCAACTTATGTGAGCCAAACTGGACAAAAAGGAGGCCTTATCCATTGGGTGCAACTCAGATTTGACACTGGTGGAGAAGTTCTGCATGGAAGAAGTTGCCCAGAAAATTGAAAGCTTTACCCTTAGAAGTTTTCTAAATTCAGCCAGTTATCGCTGATCAAGTACAGTGCTGACTTGGGTCAAGTCGCACTTGGGGCATGAGGTGGGACTGGGTGGTCACTAGAGGTCACACTCCCAAACACTGGACTGGAGCTGTGTTTCACACAGGTCACTACCTGTAGGCCATAGGGGTGCTGTGAGAGCGGTTTGTGCAGGTGACCCGACCAACAGCACATTGGCACAGTGCTGCAGCCTGCTAAAGGTGGGATAGTCAAAGATTCTGAGTGCTTTTTACTTGAGAAGTAATAAATGGTTGCAAGAGATCTGAATTTATGGAACTGACACACAGCCCGTACTAGAGACAGTTCTTGTCAACCTGGTGTAATGGGAGTAGCCCCATGAAACTCTGAGAAATATGGAAAACCAGTGTTAGCAAAGGAGAGACAAGTGAATTTGGGGCAGGATGAATGGGCTAAAATTAATCAGAATGTAGAGGACGATGTCTAATTATCATTCTTCAGAGCTACCTTAATTTCCCCGAAAGCACTGGGAGGTTTTTTGGGTATGATGATTTCGAAGGTCTTTTCCAACCTAGTTAATTCTGTAGTACTGTGATTCTGTGATATGGAAATTATCAGACAGGACCAAATGATACTTAATGGAACTTAGAAATTATCCCTACAGTTTGTGTGGCCACACCCCAGTTGTCTGTGTGAAATCGTGGGAATTATGGCTGTGTGATTGTGATCATATATGCAAAAATACTTTTTCCACTTGACAAATAAAATACTGTAAGAACTGTGACATTTAAGCTGTCTGAGTGCAGTTGTGAAATATTCTTGATGTATGTACTAGCCTGCTCAAAATGCTGCCCTTGGACATCTGTATATGTGATCATGGGATATTTCAGGTTGGAAGAGGCTTCATGAGGTCATCTTGCAGCAAGGTCATTTGAGGTCAGAGCAGGTTCTTCAGGGCTTTATGAAATCTTGTCTTGAAAATTCCATATAGGATCATAAGTTGCATCCCCAAAATTACTTGTAATCACTTGAAAGACTTTCTGTAGCTTAATATAGGTAAACAAGATTATTTTCTGTGTACACTTGGGGAGAGGAAAGGTGGGAGCTAGAGTACCTAAGGCCACAATTATGTATCAAATAGCACCTTGTAACTTAATGTATTCTATTGCTTGTAGTATAACCTGGAAACAGAAAAGGATCCTGTAGTTATTGTTATTTCCACTACTGGGACAGGAGACCCACCAGACACTGCCCACAAGTTTGTAAAGAAAATTCAAGACAAGACCTTGCCTCCTGACCATTTTGCACATCTCCAGTATGGATTGCTAGGTGACTTCTTATTTTCTATATTACTGCAGAACTTGTCTGTCAGTGAATTATTATTATTTATTTTTATTTCTGGATAGGTGGTTTGGGCTTATTAAAATGCTTATAAAACATTTATTTTTATAAGCAGCAGTTTTATATAATGTCCTCTATGAGCAATAAAGGAAAAACATCACGAAAATTACCTGAATGTAACCTACCAATGTAATTTTTTATAGCTTAATTTTCTTTGCATAAAAACCATACCATATAAGCTATCTATAACTGAAATTTAAGTTTCGTGTCATCTCTACAGACATTAGTAAACTAGATTAGTATACTTGACTGTCTGAATCATTGGGCATTTTTTGCTAGGAAAAGGCAGTATAAAATGTTCTTAAAAGTAAAAAAACTTAAATCTTCCTATCCCTTTAAATTTGCAATAATACTTTCGTTTTGAATGTTGTACTCATCCAGAGAATGAATGTACCTTCAGCTTAAAGATGGATAAGAAAATTACAGATTTGGCAAAATGCATGATATGTTTTGAGCTGATGATAAGGTTAGTTTGTTGAATTTTCAGATTTCATTTATAAACAAGCTCCAGAAATGTCTGTTTAAACCTAGGTTATTTTTACCTGACAAGTTTAAGTGGATAGATGGTAGTGAGGAAACTTATAAGTTTCTAATAAGGCAGAGACCTATTAGAAGGAAATTTCTATTGGATATATAATGTGGAAGTCCAAACTATGTGCATCCTAATCATTTCAAGAAGCTGTTATGCAGTTTTCTAGTTACAGTTTGTGAAATGTCCAGGTTTTTCATAGCTGACTGCATGTATATGTGTATGTGTAAGGATAAGTATTGTATTAACCCTGAATTTTCTTATGGCAGAAGTTACTATGGTGTCTAAATTAAAACATGATTCAAGTTTAACAAGTTATCAGTCTTAAAATACATTCACGGTATCCATCTAAACTGGTCCAAAGAAATGTTTACTCCAAGTACTGTACTTAAGAGAAGGCAGAAGTCGTCGTAAAAGGAAAAATAAAAAGGCTGTTACAAGGAGAAAGGAATGCTCTATTCATTATTAAGTGGCATCCTGGTTTAACTGCAGCCAGAAACCAAGCCCCACCCAACTGCTCTGTCACTCCCCCAACCCCTCCCTGGTGGCATGGAGGAGAGGATAAGAAAGGTAAAAGTGATTATACTCATGGGTTGAGATAATGAAAGTTTTTTAAGGCAAAAGCCATGAACACAATTAAAGCAAAACAAGGAATTAATTCACCTTTCCCTATGGGCAGCCATGTGTTTCAGCCATCTCCAGCAATGCAGACCCACATCACACCTAGCAGTGATTTAGGAAATTAAATGCTGTCACTGCATATGTCCTCCCTTTCCATTTTCTTTCCCCAGCTTTATGTGCTGAGCATGATGCCATGTTGGCATGGGATGTCCCTTTGGTCATTCTGTTGGGGTCATCTGTCCCAGCTGTGTCCACTTGGTGCACCCCCACCCACCTCCCTGGGGAGGGGAGGCGAGGAGAGGCCTTGGCTCTGTGAAAGTGCTGCTCAGCAATAACTAGAACATACCTGAGTTATCAACACTATTTCCAGCCCAAATCCAAAATAAAGCCCCATGCTAGCTATGATAATGAAGACATAACACTATTCCATCCAAAACCAGCACAAATGGAAATAATAAAGATATATATGGTTTGAAGTTGCACACAAGAAAGGGTCAGGCTGTGAAAAATTCCGATAGCAATAGTGAACCAGTGGTGTGGATTACTTAGAAAATTTGTAAAGATGGACCTAAAACCAGTGGTCTTTAGGATTGTTAGGCAAGCATCTCTGAAAGGATGATGGATTATTTTTGTGGAGTGGGTCAGTGATTTGGTTGACCTCTTAAAATCTTGGATCTTCCATGGATGTACCTCCTGAGTGCACTGATTGTTCAACTGGTAGCAAAGGGCATCTTAATCTGAAATAGCTTCACAACAGTTAAGGAGCAGAAAACTTAGTGCAAGTGAAACAAGATCTACAAAGCAATCTTTGATGCCAGCTGAGGAAGTTGCTGGACTATATTCCCTCATGCAGATGTTTCAGTTTCTTCTTTTTTAAAATCACTGCTGTGTTTGATCCTTTTTTTTTCCCTGTTTCTAATATTTTTAAATTTCTTTTAATACTCTCTCATGTTGCTGACATTATTAACAACTTATTCCTGAAAGATAATTAATTTTGGTAATTCACACAGTTTATCAGTTTTACTCTTTTTAATTGTTTCGGTTCCTTACATTTTTCCTGAAATTCATATTTTTTAAAAGCGTCAAACTAAAGTAGTATTCTTCTGAAACGTTGAAAGCAAAGTGTTTTCAGAGTATTTCTCTGTCTTACATTTGGGAAGGAGGAGCCACTTTTTCAACCCTATTTTGGGACAAACACAATTTTGTTTGAAATTTGTATACACATATGTATATTTCAATGTAACATCTGAAGAATACACTTATATATGCAAGTATATGTTCAAATATATATGAATATATAATTATATTTATCAGAGACTCATAGAAGGCCTTTGGTGGATGGAGCCTTTAAGATCATCCATTTCCAGCCCCCTGCTATGGGCAAGGACACCTTCCACTAGACCAGGTTGCTCAAAGTCCCATCCAGCGTGACCTGGAACACTTCCAGGGATGAGGCATCCACAATGACTTTGGACAACCCGCGCCAGTGCCTCACCACCTTCACAGTAAAGAATTTCTAAATCTACTCTCAGTTTGAAGCCATTCCTCGTCCTGTCACCAAATGCCCTTGTAAAAATCCCCTGTGTTTTTCTTGTAGGCTTCCTTCAGGTACTGGAAGGCCACAGTTAGGTCACTGAAAGCCTTCTCTTTTCAAGGCTGAACAAACCGAATTATCTCAGCCTTTCCTCCTAGGAGAGATGCTCCATCCCTCTGACAATCTTGGTGCCCCCTTGTGTAGTTGCTCCCTGATTCTTCTGTTTGCCTTCAAGAAAAGTCTGTCCTGACTTTGTGTAGCCTGGGAAGTTGCCTGATTGACATAGTTCCTCTTTCCTTGAATTTTCTAGGTCTGGGAGATTCAGAGTACATGTTCTTTTGTAATGGTGGAAGGACAGTAGACCGACGACTCCAAGAACTTGGTGCCCAGCACTTCTATGACACAGGATTAGCCGATGACTGTGTAGGGTAAGAGCAGAATGGATTTGGATTTTATTTCTTCATGAAGCAATATTTGCATAGTCATTTAGCTAAATGTTCCAAACTGTTTGAAGTCCATTGAAGCTGGATGCTCAGCTCCTCATAGAAATGAGTTCTGCCTAAGCAACAGTATACCTTTTCAGTCTTGATTGCCATTAAGAAACTCCAATTTTGAAGTGTGAGGAAACATCTGTAATGCCTGGAAAAATAGTATTTAGCAGTTTTAGAAATTAAACAAGTCAGAGTAAGTAGAGGAATTTGAAAATATAGTTTCTTTTTTCATTTTTCTCTCTTGGGGATGGGCAGAGGATCACTTCAGAGTAATTATGTAAGCAGATTTCTCTCTTTGCTGTAGAGCAATTTTGTAAGAAAGCAACTCTCTGTTCTGCTGCTCTTTTTTTGACCAATAGGCTGCAGTCTTGGCTTAGTTATTTTAAGCTGGTGCTTGTATGATGAAGCAAGGCAGTTGAACACAAACACTGTCATAACTATAAAACTTACCTCTTGTGTTCCAAAATAATAAAAATGGGCCAGTAGTGTAAGCTATTGATGTTGATGTTACACAGTGAGAAGTTGCATATTCTGCTGCCATTCCTTCAACTTTCTGTCATAAAGTTCAGCATATGAAAATAAAAAAGAGAAACTGAAAGAAGAGCAAGGCTGTTACGCATTTCTGACTCTGTAAATTTACATAGTGATAACAACTACAGATTATTTTTTTTTACAAAGAAGTAAGCTTGGTAATAAATATATATTAGCAAATATATGAAATATATAGCAGATATATATTAAAAATTAAAAGTAAATAGGTTTTTTTGCTTTTATGGTCTTGCATTATTTGTAAATTAACAGTCCAGGAAGTCAAAATAATTCATCCATGCATTTCTTCTTTCTTTTCCCCTCCATTCCTAGTTTGGAATTAGTGGTTGATCCTTGGATTGATGGACTTTGGTTTGCCCTCAAGGAAGCATTACAATTGCAGAAAGAGAAAGAAGGCATGAACAGTGCTGTCAATGCTGTTTCCAGCTCTCTCTCTACAGCTTCACATGCTGTGCATGAACTAAAGCTAGGCTCTGAAGTAAAGAACTTGAAGCTAGAAGATGAAGGAGCAAGGGGTTCTGATGTTCTGTCACAGAAACTGGATGACATAAATCTTGTGGCTCCAGCTAGAGACACCAAACCTTCACTTGTTCATTCTGTCCCTCCTGTGTCTCAGTCTGCTCTTAATATTCCTGCCCTGCCACCAGAATACATAGAGGTGGAGTTTCAGGACACCCAGGGTGAGGTAAGGACTTCCCTTTGAGTGGTGGAAGCCTCTAGCTCTTGCAGAAGTATGAGTGTATACTCCTACATAAGGCTTAAAAGAGCAAGTGAATACTTACATAACGGAGATACTTCCCCGAATGCAGGAGGCTTTTGAAATTTAAGTAAAAAGTCCATTTATATTGATTGTAGGTGCCCCCGAAGGGTTATGAACACTTATGTCAACATGTAATGCAGCTAGATAGCAAGTTGGTATTGCACTGTCAGGAAGGCAAGAACTCAAATCCTCTGTGGCTTATAACAGTGGTAACATCTTGCTGTAGTGAGGAGTACAGTAAAGTTTCTATTCAAATCTTTAGTACTTTCAGAATGTAGTAAGAGGCTGCAAAATTGCTCAAAATCTTGCTGCGTGCTTAGTAGCAGAGAAACTTGTCATTGTGAAAACATAATTATTATTTTACTGTGGGAGCTGGAAGATGAACTGTAGATCAAAAGCCAGTACGCTATTCGTGTTGCAGCCACATTGAACAAAGACCTGCTGTACTAAGAGAAGAATTAGCATGAGCTGGAAATCCTCTCCATTTGGTAAGAGTGACTCAAACTTTTCTGGTTGTCTGTAGAGGGCAAGTGTTTCAGTTATGCATGCTAGGAAATAGTGAAGTCTGGGTGCTCTTTCAATGACAGGGAGTAAGGAGCTGAGTGTGGTAACACAGGCAGTATTGCTACCTACTCCCCAAGCAGTGCAAACCAGGAGGTGGATGCCAAGGTCAGTCAAGAGTACGGATCATCAGGCAAGTTTGTGGAAATCTTGGCCTAAGCCAAGAAACTGTCTCAAGATTTAGTCCTGGATCAGCAGGATCTGTGTCCAGTCATGGATGTGATTGTGGTTGTGGTGCCTACCAGTACTGTTGTAATGTAGCTGAGGCCAGAACTGAAGAACCAATACTGAGCTGAGGTGGGGTTTCTGGGCCCAGTCCTCTGGTGTGGCTGCTCATGATGCTGAAAGCCGTTTAGTATCCTCTGGACTCTGACACTCTCTCTGTTAAGACTGTTAATGTAAATGCTGAAAGCATCAATTAGTCTAGCTATTACAGTTATGTATATACATTCGTACATATACACATTAAATATAGTTAAGGGTGTATGGATTTAAACACTGGATAATTTTGCTTTTCTTTTAAATCTTGTATTGTTGATTTTGCTCAGGTTGTTGGAATTTAATAATCCAAATTAAATTCTTGGAGGTTTATGATTGAGGTACTTTTCTATTAAAGACTTATAGTTGTGTTGAATGTGCTGCTGCAGTCCTTAAAAGAGCCCATTTTCTTAAAGTCAGAATATATTCAGACTGATCCGTGAAATAGTTCATCAGTTCTAATACTGATGCCTTAACTTTTTTGTATGTAGAAAAAAAAGTTAATTTTGCTTTTGAACCACAAATGGAAGAAGTTGGATCTGCTAATCTAGAACTGAGTGATAGATTATAGTCCAGATTTCAGATATAGAACAGGGTGATTATCTTGAGCCCTGGAAAGTATGAAATACATGTTTGTAATTTTTTCCTCTGGAATTATTTTTGTCATAGTTGGTTAGACCTGGTCAACAAGTAGGTTCTACTTGTCTACCTGGTCTACAAGTAGGTATAGAGTCGTGTTTGATTTTTGCATGTGTCACATAATTCAGGTCCTTTTTTGGTATCTCACATTGCAACAGCAGCTATGAGTATTTTTTGTCAAGCGCAGCTGAAGTTGGTGTGTTTTGAAATCCATCAGGTTTGGATATTTCCAAACAGAGGCTCCTTGCCATTTAAAGAAGGACTGGTACATGATCTCTCCAGTTACTTAAATGATCTTCTCTTGGGCTGTTGAGTCACAGGATTGAATTAACAAGCTCTTGTGTACTAATAGCAAAGCAGCAAAGGTCTAAAGCATTTGTGGGAAGTGTAAGTTAATACAATTTAGCTTAAATCTTGATTTCATTCTGCCTTGATTTTGACTTGAAGGGAAAACAAATGTAGATAATTAAAACAGTCGTGATGCACAGTGACTTGATATGGCCCAAGCCATTAATCACCATGTCAAAATCTTAAGAGAACAAAGAAAATTCCAAGTGTTGGTCTCAAGTGATTCTCTTGTCTCCTTTTTTAAATAGGAAATCTTCAGGTTAACGAATATTCTTCTGTTGGTATGATGATTCCTTTAAATTTGACTGAATATTGTTATAGGCATTTGATATTTCTCCTGCTTCTTTTTTCTTGTCTGCATTGATCTCAAATTTGCTGACTATAGTGATGGAGAAGTGAAGGCTGTAGTCTGATCTTCAAGTCACAGCCTTTGACGTATGTGATCTGGAATTATTCTTGGTGTCCGTTTGTTGTTCTTGGGGCACATTTTAACCTGTGTAGAAATGGTGTGTTATAACATGATGCTATCTCATAGAGTGGATTTTGCTCATTAGCTCTAATTTAAAACTCCTAAGTTGCCTTGACTAGTAGATCCCAAACAGACCCCAAAGCCTTAAGCTATAAATCTGCAATGATATAACTTCTGTTCTTACTTCTTTTGTCTGTTCTTGTACACCTAATAATCCTTTAATTAGGCAGGAGTTTTCTGGGGTTTAACATAAATGCCATTCTCTAATTGGCTATTTTTAAGGCAGTTCTTGAAAAATGGAACAGCTCACTGCATTCAACAATAATGTAGGCCCATTAGACTGTTCAAGCCTACTGAATTTTTGTAATTGAATATATGCCAATTATTGCTTAGATGTGATTTTTTTAAAAAGAGCAAAACACTCTATTTATATAGAAGATACTTGTTTTTTCTTATTGTTTTGTTTTCTGAGATTGTTTCAAAAACAACCTGTACCAACACCAGTTCCTGTATGTCATACTAAGATGTCATAAAGCTGATTTGCATTTTTAGTGGTTTTGTGTTTTCTTTTTCAGAATCCACATCTGTCTTCACTTATCTCAGAGGGAACAACCTTTGAAGTGCCAATTACAAAAGCAGTTCATCTCACTAGGGAAGATGCAATAAAGACTGCATTGCTCTTAGAGCTTGATATTGCAGTAAGTTATGTGAGGCTTTTTCTCTGGTGGGTTAAAATAAAGGGTCAAAAACATGTGTGTATGTATAACAGAGGGGGAGAATTATTTATTTGACTGTTTAAAAATAAAAATAATTTTCTATACAATAGGATGTCAGCTTATGCTGATCCATTTTGTAAATGTAAAGTTTGATTTGTTCACTGAAAAATAGGACTCCGTGGAAGTCAGAACAGGAACAAAGTGTCAAGTTAATTTCTTGGTTGTTCCATGGATATCATATTGAATGAAATACCTTTATGAAGGGAACTTGCAGTGGAAAAAGGCAGTCAGGGAATATTGAAAATTAATAATCATTCTGTTTTTAAGTATACAATTTGAAGAATATTCAGAAACTGTATAGTAATTTGTGGTTATTCATTATAGTGGGTAATCTACACAAGAAGTAATTTCACTAATAGTATCAAGTGATGGGAATTGTTAGCTCTTGAGCACTGTTTCTGGCTTTGACATTCATTTGCTGTGTCTTGTTAATGTGCTTCTCAAACTGTCAACCTTGGTTACCCTTAGTTAAAAAATGGGTTACCTTATTCAGTGAAGATTACATTTTGTATGCTGATTTAAAGACAAAAGTCAGGCAGAGAGTCTCGATATTACTTTTTAAGAAATCTTGAAAAGGAAAGGAAGTTGCTTTTGAGTGGTTTCTCAAATTGATAGAATATTACTTTGGGGATATTGTGATTTTTGGCAGTACCTTCTGTTGGACTCTCTTAGCCTAATCTTCCTCAATATACATGGGACATCTTCAAATCTTAGTTATAAATAGATCCTATTAAGTTTTGAGCAACTGGTTCTTTGAGCAACATGGTTTTTTGCATGTATTTGTATGTATATGTGCATTTTGTCATTAGCACCCCCTGAAAATGTAAGCATTTTCTTGCCTTTTTCACCTACCATTCTTTTCAGTCTATGTATGCAGGTCACTTACCTGATGTATATGGGAAACATAATGATGCAAGTATAATTCTGCATGTTCCTTTAACATGCAGAAGCTTCAGTTACACACAAGAGTTTCAGCAGTTGTACACAAGAATCTCAGGCAGCTAAATAGAATCTAGGTCTTAAAATCTGATTTTTCACTGTGCTCGTCTTGTTATTTTTCTTTTTTCTTCCAAAAAATAAAAGCAGTTCTGGTAATTTCTGTCACAATTCATCAGATAATTTAACCAATTTTCTTTTAGTGAAGATGTATCTCTATAAAAGGTTACATTAATTATGAGGACTTAATTTCTTTGTTCTTCTCAAACCCAAAAATGTAGAACATCAGTAATTAATGATCTGGGTTGATTATATAACACAACCTCTTAATACATATTTATTTTCCTTCTGTTTGGGCTGCTCAGCAGTTCTCATTAAAGAGTGTCCAAATATTTAAACCAATAAGGAAAGACTTTTTCTAATTAGTTAGTAAGATTAAGCCTGGAATGCAAACATGAGTACTTCATTTCTGATATGCTCAGAACAGCAAAATGTTAGTACAGAGTAAAAGAATATTTGGCTTAATGTGAGCACAATAGTAGGAAGGTTGTTGTCAGGAATGGGAATGCCTTGGTTTGTAGCAAGATTTAATAGAAGTGTTTCATGTTTTTTAACAGGATACAGCCTTTGAATACCAACCTGGAGATGCCTTCTGTGTAATATGTCCCAACAATGTCAGTGAAGTGGAAGAGCTTCTTAACATTTTGGGACTTTCTGAAAAAGGAGATGACTTTGTTTGTGTAAAAGTTAAGCAAGGTACTAAAAAGAAAGGTATGATGTACTGGTCATGGACTAATGCTCGTTTCTGTGTTGGTAGGAGTTGGTGTGCATAGTTTTGAACATTTGTACCTTTAGTATGGGAACACAGTTGTCGTTCCATGCAGCCATGTTGGAAGTGATAACTATGTGTTAAAAAAGAGGATGCATAATAGTGCTGCTGCTGGGTTTACTGTCTGTGAGTAGATGAGCTCTTGAGTGGGAACTGCAGCCTGGCATTGGCATTCATCCATCTCATTCTTACTCTGTGCTCCTTCATGCTTATGGAGATAAGGCTTTAATCACATAACCTTACAATCCCCCACTTGAATGTAAAATCTTGCACAACACACTGTGTGTCAATCTGTTTTACATCCTAAGAAGGCTGCACTCCTCAAGGACAAGCCTTAGTGCTGTTGCAAGGTGCCTTTTAATGGACCTGTAGGTCTATGGATGTGTTTTGCTGAGTCTTATGATGCCATGCTTCAGAAGGAGTAGCTGCAGGTTCAGAGTGTGCCTGTGTTCTACCAGCTGGACCTGTGTGAATTACTCCGTTCTTGCCTTGCAGTTGGTGTCTTAATGGTGCTGCTGAGTTGTGCCTTTATTTTCATTAGGATGATGTAGGGCTCTTGTTCTGGTTTAGAGCTAAATCAGTTCTCACTGTGAGATTCCCTGCATCTTTAAGGGCTGCACAAGTTGTCTGTTGAGATGTGAGATGCCACTTTCATATATTAATAGATGCACATTTTACTTTGTTTTTGTTTTTTATTTTTCCCTCCCACTGAACTAGGAGCATCGTGTCCACAACACATCCCTGGAAGAAGCACTCTCAAATTCATTCTAACGTGGTGTCTGGAAATAAGAGCAATTCCCAAAAAGGTGTTTATGTGTTTTTTCTTCTAAAGTGAAATTAGTAATAATAAGCTATGTTGTCTCTTACAGATGTGTCCTTGCTTTGTGTGTAGTTATGGTATCTCATGTTGAATAAAGAGTCAGTTTGCATGCTACTGTTTGTACTTTACTCTGAGAAATGTCCCTTCAGGTAGTTTATCTGGCAGACATTGCTGCTCTGTGGTAACTTGATTCATGACTAGTCTGGACGTAAGTAGAAAAGTATTAGATATCTTGGCGCCAGATAACTGGGAAGACTGACTGAACTTAGCCCCACAGTGATTTTAAAGTAAACAGTCTTTTTAATTAGAAGGAGTCACATTTGTCAAGTTCTGTTGCTAAAATAGACTCGTTGCTGTATGCAAATGTACCACAGTGTCCTTTACATCAGCTTGATTGGTCAGAGCATGGTGCTAGTAACTCTGTGTGGGCCATTCATTTAAGAGCTGGAGTTCGCAATCTTTGTGAGCCTCTTCTGACTCACAATATTGTGTGAAATGTGTGAAAGTTTAAAGCTTTTCTTTAACATTTCAGTAACCTAGCAGAATTCAAAGAAAGATATTTTGCTTCTATAGTATTTGTTCTCACAACATGTATATATTACTCTCATTTTGTGTATGTAAAAAATTCAAAGCTTCTAACTGAAAATGCATCTGTATTTCTGGTATTGTCAAAACATATTAAAAAATAATTTTATATAAATGGTGAAGCTAAATGATTGTGTGGCCAGGTCTCTGAGCAAAATCAGTTTTTGGGAGGGCCTTTTTACTCAATTTAGTGGATTATGCAGCAGAAGAGAATCTTCCTGTTGTTTTAACCTTTTCAAAACTGCATTTAATGATTTTGAAAATTTGTTGCAGCCGTGAGAGTAAGCAGAGAGTAATGGCTAGGGAGTATCACTGAAGCCAGTTTTTATAACCTGTCTGCTGTATTAAGTCTTCAGCCTAAAATGTACTTTATCTAACTCTGTACTCAAAACTATTGTCTGGAAGCTCTTTGGTTGAGCATACTTTGGTTTCCACGTATTCGTTTGCTTAGAACGTGTCATCTGATTGCATTTGGTGTTTTCTATCGCTTTTCTTTTATGCACTGCGTCTATTTCCATCTTCTTTTTTGAAAATCTTGTAGCTGTTTACGTCTGATCTTCACTTTATCTTACAATGCTTAGTTTAACTTTTCCTTAAGAAAAGTTAAACACTACCAGTATGTAGGCATAAAATACAGAATAAAACACCACAACAACATTAACAAGACTCATTTAATACCATACTTTATTTATAGTCATGCCTCTTCTGAGGTTTTTGTTATTTGCTTCCTGGCTTCTTTTCTTCTTAGCAAATGGTGTTTTATCTTGAACTGTGTTATGGAGCTGCATAACTAAAGTGAAAATAGGGGCAATAAGAACACCTTTCAAAATTCTGAAATTTTGTGGAGAATAGCTTGTGGCTGTTTTTTTGTCTCTTCCCTGCTCAGGCGAAGTAGGATTTTCTGATGTGCTGACTTGTTGCAGACATTAGAAGAGCAATCAAAAAAATTAAAAATTGAGAAATAATATCTGTTAACCTAATTCCTGTCCCCAGGCATCCCAAGTTTTTACCAGTTTTGTGACCATTTTCCCATACAGACAATTTTTTTTACCCTAGACTTTTTCCTTTCTTCCCTACAGGCATTTTTGCGAGCTCTTGTAGAATATACCAGTGATGCGGGAGAAAAACGGAGGCTTCAAGAGCTTTGCAGCAGACAAGGAACCTCTGATTATAGTCGCTTTATTAGAGATTCTAATGTTTGCCTCCTGGATTTGCTTCATGCTTTTCCAAGCTGCAAGCCCTCACTTGGCCTGTTAATTGGTAAAAGACTGATTTAGATTTAATTAGATTTGGTTTCTGAAAATGCATCAGACTAAATGTTCAGTTTCCCAATAAAGGGGAGTAACTGTTCAGTTAACTGATTTAGGAATATTATTGTTTCTGCGGTGATCAAGCTGAAACTCTTGTTGGGGAACAAAACTCTGTTTTACAGTTTGTTGTCTTTGGCTTTCTATCTGCAAACATCTAGGTTCATACTGGTGCTTTGACTCTGGATTACTCCTGTACATAAAAAGTAAGCATAAGGTGCTTGCAGGATTAGGGTCTTTATTAATCAGTTCATCAATTGCTTATAGCTTAAAAAAGACATATTTTTACAGTTCATAATTTTTCTGCCCATGTGGTGTTTTCTTGCACGTTTACCTGTTAAAACAGAGTTGCTTTCCCAGTATATTTGTATTTATGTTATGTCTAACACACTCACTGGGTTCATAAAATACTGAAAGGATGAGACTAAAGCTCTTAACCATGTCAAATACATCTGAAATTGCTGGCAGTTATTTTTCAAATTAAAATCTAGAGTTTCTCCATATGTTTCATAATACGAGTCAAATTGCTTTCTGTATTCTTGCAGCCATCTTGTCCACCCTTACCCAAAATTGTTGAATGGGTTTTGAGTCTTGTTTAAGTGATTTCACTGTACTACCTTTTCTTAACTGTGCCTAGAAACTATCTTATGTAGCAGGGCACCTTGAAAATAGTCAAGGTGTGCATATATTGGCAAAAAGAGTAATTCAGCTTCTGTACATATATATATATAAATATGAATGTATGTGTGATATGTATAGGGGTTGGTTTGCTAAAAAAATGCTACATGAACTCTTGTGTCTTGTTTTTTCAGCTGAGATTTTAAAACTTTGCATAGGTAATCAGTGGTTTGAAACTGAGCTGGCACATCTGCTTGTAGGACATTATATATAAGAAACTTTCAGTCAAGCAACCTCTGTTGTGAGAGCTTTTGAGCTCATAGAGGAAAGATGAGGAAAATTAAATTTCAACCTTCACCTCATCTGCTAGCGACTGGCATCTCTTCTGTACACCTTACAGTCACTTTTGTTTGACTCAGAGCCCCATAAATTAACTGTTATGGTCTCATTGTATATGATCTCTAATTGATGTTACACAAAGTCTAAAATCTATTCAAAATAGAGGTCAGGTCTTAATTACTTGTTTCCAAACCACAAACACTGAATGTTGCTAGAATAAAATTACAGTCAAATTAAAATACCTTGTAATTTGTTGTAGTGTAAACACTCATTATACGACATCTTCATTGGGGTGAATCAAATAAGCAATACTTTTTTTTTTCTGTTCTTCAGAACATCTTCCTAAATTACACGCCAGATCCTACTCAGTGTCAAGGTAATGAAATATTCAAATTATATCTTCTTAGTTATTTAGGTATGGGGTTTTTCTCATATGTGTTTGTGTATGTTATAATGTGAGGAGGAAAGAGAGGAGTGAAGGAGAAAACGTGGTTGTGACCCTATTGCAAAAAACGTTTGACTGTTTGAAAGAATATTACTTTGAGCATGTGGCAAGGCTTTGGTAAAACTCTCAAGAACAAGCTCACACATACATGAATCTGATAGGAATTTGCATTGCCTTCTGTAGACACTGGCCTCTGAGTCCAGCCTTAAGACAATTGCCAACTAAATAGAAATATTATTCAGTTAGCTGAACATTAAGAATCTTGATTCAAATGAAATTATTTGGGTGGCAGATGGACCCAGTGCACGATTGTACAGCTGTCTCTCAGGTTTTGGGCTGGTTTTTTAATACTTTTGTCTTCGCAGTTCAAACTTATATCAGCCAGGAAGGCTGTGCTTTGTATTTAATGTTGTGGAGTTCCCTGCCGGTCCCTCTAGACCAGTCTCACGGAAAGGAGTATGCACAGGGTGGCTGGCTGAGTTAGTTGCACCTCTACTGAACCCCAGTAAAAACTCTCAGGGTACAGAAGGAAAAAGCTCTTCTACTGAAAAGGTATGAATTTTAGATCTAAAGTCACTAACTGTTAAATTTATGTATGCATAAAACAACTATGGCTTTCTTCGTTCACTGGTGTGATGTAGTGCAGGTGTTTTGGCGTGATACACTTTAATTTTGCAGTTCTACCCTACTTCTGTATAACATGTCCAGAACTTCATTCCTAAACACTAAATTTTACTTATCTATGCATACCTAAATTTTGAAATTTCTCATTGCTGAAAGGCCAGAGTTGTTTTCCACCCCCTCTGTAGTCCTAAGTGTATCTTGAAGGATCTTTTCATGGACTAAACTATCACTGTGTAATTAAATGGTTATGACTGCATCACAATAGATGCATCACTTGGTCATTTCCAGGAAACAGTGGCAGGTACCAGGGGAGAACCTGTAAAACTCACACTTCTTGTCAGGTGTTCCAGAGTTTGCAAAGGCCAGGTTATTGAATGTGATACAGGGGACAGTCAACTGTATTTTTTTCTGATATGTATGTGATTGCGGATCAGGCACAGTTATTACTGGGAGAAGGTACTTTTTTATGTTTTCCCCCTCATTTTGAGGCAGTGATTATGTGTAATTAATCAGTCTCAAAGTCACTAGGTATGAGCTAATTATTAAAATATTGGAATTCTGCTATATAATTGATATGTGTGTTATATTTTCTCAAAAAGAACTACTGGCAGCCTAATCTGTATTTGATTATGAAAAATGGAAACAGGAATAGAATTTGGTTGAAAGAAATCTATCCAAATAATTCAAGGTGTCAGTCAGACAAAGTGGCGAAAAAACACCATACAAGTTACCTTCATTTCTTAAAATCAATGTGAAGATTAATATATGCATCATATATCTTATTCCAGTGTTCACATCTGCTCTTTATTTAAAATATAATTAATTTGAAATTAATTAAAGATCAAACAATAAAAAGAAAAAAAATATTATTACAAAATGAGTCTAGAAAAAGTTTAGAACTGTTTCTGTCTACTGCACAAGCTAGAATTCAGCATAGATAAATGTGCAGCAATGCACATACATTGCGGAAATATATGGAATAACAATACAAAATAAATGAGTGTGGTCTTACACAAAAATAGATTAATTGAATACACTTTACAATATAAATGTGTTTACCATTTGCTGTCTGTTTGGAAAGAATGACCAGTCTGGAATCATTAATAGAGTAAATAGCCTTCTAACTCAAGTGTGGTATGAAGCGTATATATATATAAGTATTGTACTCTACCAGCAAGAATTATTCTGGCTTTTTACCATCATGAAACTTGTTTTGTCTATAGTGAATTAAAGTATAAAAAAATTAGTAGTGCTACGCCATTCAGATTTACACAACAAAACAACTTGGTCTAATGCCTTTCTCCTTCCTTAAACTTGAAAGTAAATTCAAATCCTTTCATAATTAATGTGCAATATAGATGGGATATTTGCTTATGACTTTAATGGATTAAGCTCTGCTATGGCTGCTGTTGAGTCTTGAATAATCTTTTAGAATTAAAAATAGTAATCTCTTGTTTTATGTTGGCCCTGTCTCAGAGGATCAGTATGGAGCTCCTATGAAAATATGACTTCCTTTCTGATACACATATGAAAATTAGAATTACTGTTTATCACTGGAATTATCTAAAACATTGTCTAAGACCTTTGAGCTGTTATGTGCCTCCCCTAACCTATATGTACTTTTGGAAATCATGTCAAACTTTTATGAAAATTAAGAAAGCAGGCTCTTTACCAGTAGGCTTCAATTCACTGTAAACAAATCCTGACCTCTCACAATGTAAAAAAACATTGAGTTGCCTTTAATAGCAATAAACTAGCTTTACTTCCCTTTGAATACAAACACCAAACTTTCCATGCGTTCTGTATTTCCCAAATTTGTGGTGCAATCAAATTTCATATTCATAAATTAATGCCTGTGTGGTTTATCCCAGTTTTCTTCCAGATGCATTAATAGGTTTGTAAATATGGTGTGGGGGTTTTTTTGTTCTGTTTTGGTTTTTTCTCCAGAGACTTCTGTGAGATTTTATTCTAAATGTCTGTGTGGCATTAAAGATGAACTCTGAAGCTCAGGATTTGGGAGGGTGTGTGGGTACATATGCTGTGTAAATATCCTGAAGGTTCTAAAAATTTCATCGTGTTTTTACTGCTTAAGAATACCCTTCAGTTATATTTTATCTGATTGAATTTCAGATATCTATTTTTCCTCGTCCAAACAATGCTTTCCACTTACCTGCAGATCCATCTGTACCATTCATTATGGTTGGTCCAGGAACAGGAATTTCACCATTTATTGGTTTCCTACAACATAGGTATGTACCAAGTTGTTACCTGGAGAGCAGCCTTTTTATGTTGAGGAGAAATACAGCCTGAGTGTTTGAATATAAATGCAGCTAATTTTTTTCCTTTTTGTGATGATTGTATGCTGATTATAAGCAGTCTTAATAATTTTAAACAAACATTGCTTGTGTACTTAGTTGTTTTTCAAAGCAGTAAAACTTATATTTTCATCTAACTGTATTTATTATTCAGAGTAGATATATGAGAAATAGGGTGAAATGCAGAAATAGTAATAAATTAAATTATCTGTCTGTGTTGCTGGTGGAAGTTCTGTAAGAGGTTTTTATAAAGAGTTGATTGGCTTAAGTTTGTTACTCAAAATCCAGTTCCTTGAGAAGCGGTATCTGTATTAAAAGACATGATGAATGTCAAGTTTTCTCCCATATTCTCTTATTTCTGTGTAGTTTACATTTTGATGTTTTAAGATAAGGAGTTTGGCCTCAGAATC
This sequence comes from Anthoscopus minutus, assembly GCA_013399455.1. Lineage (NCBI taxonomy): Eukaryota > Metazoa > Chordata > Aves > Passeriformes > Paridae > Anthoscopus > Anthoscopus minutus. The sequence goes on along the minus strand of VWYI01011247.1, from coordinate 9,435 downwards.
TTCAACTCAGCAGTAGTCTTGGTGTTCAGGAGTTTGCGTGTGAGGGAAGGTGGATCTTTTATTTTACCTCTCCAGCTCCAGCAGCATAATTTTGCAAGGCAAAGAGATGTTTGTTCAAGAAGTGACAGCACATCACCAAGAATATGTAAAAACTTGATCATTCTGAGGAAAAGGAGAACAAGAGGAGTGAAGTATTTGGGTGGGAATGGTTCTATGTTTTAAGGTTTACCAACACATACTCCAATGTGACTCATTAGTTCCATCAAGATAATGAAGTTTCTTTCCTATAACAAATTTCAAAACATTTTACATGAGAGAAAAGTGAAATTTTGGCATGTTGTTTCTAATTCCATCCTTAGCTTTAACCAAATCATGTACTTCTTAATTTTTATTTCCAAATATACCTTTACTTCTCAAAAGTGTTTTGCATTTTATTTTCAAGTATAAATGAAATCTCTCTCTCTCACAGTGTAATTAGAAAATGGCAGGTAAAAATCCTTTAAAATAATACTTCTATCATTATTTCAAGAAAATGAAATAATTTTTTTGATGATGTGGTAGTTAATAAATTGTTGTTCATAAAATCTAGCAGATATCTACAGCCAAATGGAAAGCCTTCCTTAAACTTCTGAGTTTTTCCAGGTGGTTTTACATAGATTCCAGTGAAGGATAAAAGGTGGTGATCTCCTTATTCAGCAGTCAGGATTATTTTGTGAGATGTTTGAATGTGTCAGTCTTGACTAATCCAATATGAAACTGTGGCCAAAAAAAAATAAATTTGAAGTAGATTGATCTTGAGCTGGTCTAAAGGTGAGTAGTCAAGAAAATAAAATGGGGGTTTGACTTTGATTTACCTAAATCATTTCACATTTCTGCCAATCCAGAGGTTTTTTTAAAATACTACTTTAAATGAAAATTAGGTTATAGATGTTTCAGATTCTGCACTTGATAAAACAGGATTGGATTTTTTTTGTCTCTTCAGACAAAAGCTCAGAGAACAACATACAGACTGGATATTTGGAGAAACATGGCTGTTTTTTGGTTGTCGGCATCGGGATCGAGACTATTTGTTCAAGCAAGTTCACTATTTAACATTCATTTTGTATTCATGAGATAATGCTCATCTCTGAGCCGTTGCTAACAGGTTATTACCTTTCAGAGATGAGCTCCGATGTTTTCTTGAAAATGGAACCTTAACTCATCTTAAGGTTTGTTTCTCAAGAGACTCTTCAACTGTGGAAGTGGCCCCACCTAAATACGTGCAAGACGTCCTTAGGCTTTGTTCTAAGGAAGTTGCCAGAGTCCTGCTGAAAGAGAGAGGTTACTTCTATATATGTGGGTAAGTAGAGTGGAAATGGATGGCTCAGAAAGAGAGTAGCAGAAGTTTGAGATTTTAGAAAGACTTAGAGTTGTCTGAAAGAAAGGACCAATATGATGCTGATAGAGCCTGGTCAGAGGTGGACAGAGCCAGATGCTGGAGAGCTAGACTGTCATCCCTGTGTCCACTGTTTTCCAGTATAATCTTGAAATACTGTGTGTAACCACACAGTTCTACAGATTGTTTTAGTCGCTTATTATTTATTTTCCTTTTTTTTTTTGTTCAGCATTCAATGAAATTATAGGAGGTTTTAAGCAAATGGATTTCTCTTTGGAAAATGAGATATATGAATAAATGTGATGAGAAACTGCTCATCTGAGAGACAGTAGCAGTCTTCTGCTGTGTGCCAGGTTTGGGTGCTCCAGAATGCTAAAGCTCTGTCATAGTAATAAATTTTACAGTGGGAGGTTTTGTTTGTGAATTCTAACTTATCCGGAGGTTCAGGATTTTTAGAAAGTTTGTTGATAAATGGAAACTGTTTGAATTTGGGGCCCAATGTTAATGTGTTCTCCTGCAGGTATGAATGTCAGCTATTTGTATTAAAAATAGCATTATTGATAAGTGAGGGGTTTGATAGCAATTTTTGTTGTTTTTTTTCTTTAATATTGGAACCATGTAGTCATATAGGAATCCAAATAGGTCCGGTTCTTCCTTAAAGAAACCTGTTATTCCCTGACAGCTCAACAAGGGTTGCAAGGTTTTTTAGTTATGAATTACAGCATGCTGAAAACTATGTAGTTTGATTAAGAGGAATCCTAGTTAATGTCATAGCTCTGCTACAGGAAATCTTTGAGAATCATGCTATACAATAGAAAAGCTGTATTTTTGTTTGGGATTTTTTTTAATGATTCTTTCCTATATTGTCCTGCCTCTAAAGCAGTAAATGGAAAAATACACTATTATGCTTTTCCTCCTCTATTTTTTATTTTTCAGAGATAAGAAGCACATGGCTGATGATGTACGTGATGCCATAGTAGACATTTTAAGCATGGAAATGGGAACTGACAAATTGGAAGCAATGAAAATTCTGGCCATGCTTCAAGAAGCAAAACAATATTTGCAGGATGTTTGGAGCTAAATGTTTAGCTTTTCTTATACCATTGTACAACATACTTCCTTTTACACATACGTTTTTGACTAAATGTTACTGCCAAAAGTAACCACTTCTGTCAGTAGTCACACAAAGGCTGACTTTCTCTGTTGACCTCCAACAGGAACATGAAACATTTGAAATTACAATAAACCAGGCTGGCTTTTGAAGTGTATGATTTTTTAGAGATGTTTTGTAATGGACTGTCTCAGTGCCTTGATTTTCTTGCCTTAAAATTGAGTTGCTGTGTAAACTAAAAGCTTCTGCACTTTTGCAAGCGTATTTGTATGTTGACATTACATCATGTATTTTTTCCTATAATATATACAGAAAGAAGCTACAGAGTAAATGTTACACACTGATTTGTGCATCATGAAATACATTACTGACTTACCAAGATTTACTTGAACACTTCCTAGATACTTCCTGAGACTGCTTATATTTTTTCTTCTTGCACAATGACAGTAACTGCCAAAAGGAATGAATGTCCAAGATGTTGCACAGAAAGGCTACTGAAAAATTTCAACTCCAAAGTTCTCTTTAAATAACAAGCTTTTTCATCACATTATTACATTGTGTCTAAAATTTGCAACCCACAATTCTGATACTTATTAGATCTTAGTTCATCATTCTTTTGAAAATGTTTTCATTCCTGTCTCTGACATATTTGTGGTTTAATTTATGAGCAAACTTACCAGTGGTATTGAATTTGGTTGATGGAACAATATTGCTTGGTAGATACTTTCTCAGATTACTAAATTAATCTTCTTAAGTTGAAGACACAGAAAATATGGTGTTTTGAAATTAGCTGCCCTTACGTATGGCCACCCACTGCAAAATAAAGTGGCTGAAAGCAAATTATTGAAATGTCTGGTTGTCTTTCTAACAAGGGGCATTTTGATACAAAGAGATGGAAAAGTAAATGTCAGTCATTCATGCTTCTGTTCAGAGCCCTGCTCTCTTCCCTCTGCTTTTTCTAACTTCTAAACATCTATGTAGTTTCCTCAATTCCGAGTCTTGCTTAGACCTTTAAAGATAAACACAAAATATGAGCGAATATTTTAGACAAATCATTATTTATATCCTGGCGGGAATTGTTTTGTTTTGACTTGCACATAATCAGAACCACATCACTTACTGCAACTTTTGTTGTTTTCTAGTGATTGTTAGTTAACTGGTAGGTACATTTTTTAAAAATTGAAAAATTAGGATTATCAATTAGAATAAAATAATAGTGTTTAAAGAAGAAACATTCCAGTGAAGTGCCTAGAAATAAAGTTATGATATAACCTGTGCAATGATTATTTAAGCAACCTTGGAAGAGATTAACTAAAATTTTGTGCAGGAGTTCTTCAGCAGAATGTTTATATCAATCTCTGTCAAGTAATCTCTAAAGAAAAAACTCCATAGAAGAGAGGTGGCTTACAGCAATTGCAAACTGCATTTTTTAATCTTTAGCACATAAAGGAGAACAGAAGTACTTCCTTTTCAAAAGTACTCAAATTTTAAACTTTCATGGAAATTATAAACACGATGCAAATGTCAACATTTTGCATCAGTGAGTCAGCTTTACATATTTTTGAAAACTATTAATAAAAAAAAATTGACTAGTATTGGAATAGTAAAGATAAATCTTTACCTTCTACCTTCTGATAGCTGAGGCTTGTTTGGAAAAATCACTTATGTCACGTGCATTCTCAGCTAGGGTTTTCAGTTCCACTCAAAAGTGCTTGGAGATTACAAGCAAAGCAATGATTTTCTGACTGCTAGGTTTAGCATTCCCTTTATCACATAGAGGTATTCATTTTTGTGTCACATACATCCCACAATCCAGAAGTAGTTGCAGTGACCATTTTGGTAATACTGCAGTTCATTTCATGTTACCCTTTGGGATATTGACTGCTGACTGTTCTTTTCTGATTATGTATGTTACATTTGGCAGGGTTAATACACAGCTGGTATCCATACATTTTTTTATCAATCCTCTTGTAAAAACGAGGGCACAACTTTTTGGGTGGATAAAAGCCAACTCGTTGTTATTTAAGAAAAATATTAGCAGAGGCAGAGGTCTGAGATGAGCTCAGACTCCATGCGACAAGCCAGATCGTACCAGTGCTGCGCACACACTGGCATGCCCCTCCGACCACCTGCTACCACCCAGAACGTCCAACAGAGAACCAGGACTCAGGTTAAGGGTAATTTTTTTATCTTCTTTTTAACTCATGATTGGTGGAATTTGGATCCTCATGCTGATTGGTCTAATTTTGGGGTTATGATTGGTCTATATCGGGGTTTGTTTCTGACCAATCATTTTCGAAGGGTGTCAAATGATTGGTCAGATGTCTGACCAACCATTGTCCATTTTACTGATGTTATTTTCATGAGGTCAACCTCCAGAACTTTCCTCAGTGGTGTGCATGCTCAGTGTTAGACTCATACGGTAATTTCTGTATCCTATTCAAACATTTTTAACCATTTACAATTTGTTAATTTCTCTCTACAGAACTAGATACTTATGAATAATAAAAATTACACACTATTTAATAACCTAATCAACTTATTAATACATAACTTATTAATTAACAAATAATAATAACTTATTAATTAACAAACACAACTTACTGACTTTCCTGGAACTCCCAATTTCATCCCTAACACTGTGTCTCTGCTTCCACTCTGTCCAAGCCTCGACTGTGGCGGGGTAGCGAGCCCTTTCCCAGGCAGAGATGACAACCTGGGAGACGGGTTCCTGTGTCCAGAGGACATGTTCTTCTCTCCCCAGGAGCTTCCTTTGGGGTGCAGGCAAAGGGACGACTCCAGAAACAGCCAAGTTTAGTGCAAGCAGGATAGCTTTATTAACAGAGTAACTACACCGAGGGAGGCTGTGCTCGAGAGAGTGTCAAACAGGGGTTTTGCAGTTACTTACAAACTCGGGGTTGTCTCTCAGGGGTCCAATGGGGGGGTTACAAGGAAAGCGAGGTAAGTGGATGGACACCAACAAGGGCCAAAGGGTATTTAGGGGAATTCCAGAGAAGGGGTGTGAACATGGGAGGGTCTTGGGTGATGGGCATGGAATTCTCTGGAAGGATGGGAGGAGCTTTGGGAATGATTATCATAAAAAAGGGCTGGGTATGGGAGATTGACAGGGAATGGGGTGTAGACAGAGAACCTTCCAGAGGGAAAGCCTGGGCCACGTGGTAGGGGGATGAACCATTCAAACATAGGGTCAACATGGACGAAACCATTACAGTTTAGAAAACTATATATGAAAATCTTTCTTGAACCACCACAACAATCCTCTACAAAATTAAAACATTTGGATGATTTAGTGTTAATACTTAGGTTAATACTTAAGCATATGAGCTTTATTATCTTAGAACTACAAAAAATAGTTGCAGGTTATTATTACATTTATAATTGCATGATGCAAAGCCCAAAGTTAAATAACCCCAGCAAACACCACTTGTTACCTGAGGAGGAAGTATTTCTTTCGTAGAAATTCAACAAGCAGGACTTCTGAGATACAGGAATCATGGAGATTGAAAAGGCTTGCAGTTAAAGCTGTTTTCTTAATTTAATAATGTTTCTCTGTAATTAGATAATTCTGGTTTATTACTGAGTCTTTCTGTTATGGGAAGCAATCAATAAAGAACCCAATTTTGCTGATTAATATAATTTGGTTTATTTTAGCAAGCGGCAACAAGCAAAAACAGCGCTGGGCGGCTGGGGAGTCAGTGCTCCACCAATGGCTTGCGCCGCTCCCCCCAAACGACAAGATTCTTATAGTCTTCTAAATTCCGGCTTCTACGTCATTTTGTTTATGTTCTGCATCTGCGCGCCCTGTTGCTAGGTGGTCGTAGTCTGCCTTTCGGTGGTCGTGGGGAGAAAGGCACTCTTCTTCCTCACGACTCCCGTCCTTGAACCTGTGAAGCTGCTCCATATTTGGCTGAAGCATTGAGTACACAGGCAATGCTACAAATTCCATATTTAGCTAAAGCAGTAAATACACAACTTGTACTCAAGCCAACTAAATTGTACAGGATGTCTAGTAGTTTCCATTAGTTCTGCTTATCAGACTCCTCCAATTCACAGGATCTTACTTAACCCTTTATTTCTCGTTTTATGAACAAACTTCTCAAATACTTATTACAGTTTCTTTTAGAAACACATACAGGGTGGGGTTTACTAAATTTTCTAAACTTAACGCAGTCATTTTCATTTTTAGGTTTACTAAATTTTCTAAACTTAAGCAGTTTTTTTTTAGGTTTTGGGTTTTTTTAAACGTCTTTTAATTTTCTTCTATTTGAGAAATACCATGTATCTGCTTTTCCTCAGAATTACAGAATTTGTTACAGAATACCTTTGTTATTTAAAAGTAGTGAAGATTGTGTGCTGTTACATTTAAGAGGTATGCAGTTTTTATGCTGCTAACAAGGACTGGTGGTTGTGCTAAAGTTGCTGTCCCAGAGCACTCCTTATGGCCTATTTTCTCAGTAGTTTTTTAATGCTATTCTGAATTCGTGAAACAGGGTCAATATCGAAATTTTCCTTTTAAACTACAGTTTTAAAAAGAGGGTTAACTTATCAAATTATTAAAGTCATGACAAATTCTTCCAGTTTACTGCTTCTAAATTAAATCCGACTTTCCTGCACCTGAAAACAGAAATAGTATTGGCATGTTTCTTGCACCTCTTTTTCCTTTCCTTTGCCTTCCCCCTTCTCTCCCAACTTTTCAGGAAATTAGAGTATTGGCAGAAACAGAATAAATAAACTTTTTTAGCAGTTTCTGAAGATACTGAGAATCATGAGATACTTATTTTGAAAAATTATAAGGTCAGATGAAAGAAATGGCAGAATCACAGAACATCGCTTGTTTTTCCATTTTAAGGGTTGAACTTGCTGAATGTCATCTTAGGAATTGAACTGGCACAAGAGTGAGAGAGGTTATTGAGAATAAAAGTACAAGGTCTCAAAACAAGCTCATAGAGTAAGGTGGGACCTGTGTTGCAAAGAATAGTTTGTAGGCAATTTTGAAATAGGGAAATAACTTGCTCCTTTCACAATTTCCAGTAATCAACAGCCATGATTTGTGATGAATCACACAGTGTTTTATACAAAATGAAATGTTTTGTTCTAAGGAGATTTAGATCACTAAGATGAATCTTTTTGCGTAGTTTTGCAAACACTGGTTTATTTAGTAAAATTGACTTGTCCTCTGTCAATACTTGTTCTGCCCAAGTTTGTGGGGAGAGCAGTATCAACTGATACGCTATTCTTGTTGGATTTGTTTCACACAAAAGCCTTGTCCTATTTTTCATCAGTCCTGGGGAATGTGTGCTGTATTGCTGTCGGCTTGTTTCCTTTGAAAATTTAGCCTCAAAGCCACAGGTTTTGGGTTAACTGTGTTCCAGTTTTACTTTTGGAACTGTAAATAGGGAATAAGAGTTTTAGTTAAAGAGAAAGTAGGTTTTACCAGTACTATAATTGGGAATCATGCTCATAAGTTTCTTGCTTTCTGTCCTTCTAAGTACTTAAGTTATTCTGTCGGAGAGCCTAAAGTAAAGTAGGAAATGAAGAAGGCCTCCCAACTCAGATGACTGCCTGATACACATTGGCATATATGTGTATACCATAGAATGTTCTTGTTCCTAATGTTATCCCTGAACTAACGGACTTTAAAATGCGTTTTTAAATAACCCCTAAGCCTATATTTGCAAAAATTTAGTGGTTTGTTTGCATCCAGTTTATCTGAATATGAGGCCACATATGGGAATGTATACATTTTAATATGTGTGTACCCTCAATACAGATTTTGTAGCAGGGGCCTTGTGTCTGCTCCCCCCAGACTGATTTTACAAATTACTGCTCATGTGTGTATATATATATATGTGTGTGTGTGTGTGTGTATAAACAGAAGTTCTGCAGTCGTGAGCTACTCTTTACTTCTGTGACATCCTTTTTACTCTCCAGTTACTCTCAGAGTAGCTGTACAGCTGATAATTAACACATCATCTGCTGTTTATACTCAGGAACATGGTGAAGTCAGCTCATGGGGTTTTGTTTGTTTGTTTTCCTGTTTTTTTGAGAAATAGTGGCTTTTTGTTGTTTCCATCAACTGGTAGGCGTTAGATTCAGATGTGTCCTGCTTTTAGGGAGACCCATGGGACAAAATTATTTCTGTCTTCTTTGCCCAACAGAAATGTCCATGTGGCGATTTCTTCTGATAGAAGTGTCTTCCTCACCTCTTCATTCTTCAGTAATTAATTTTATATTTATCTTGTGCTTTCAGATTATTGGGATTTTTTTAATAGTGCCCAGCAATCATAACTGGTTTTCATTAAAACTTCTAAGAGCATTTACTGGGCAGGTTATGTTGTTCAGTTTTTATTCAACTGGTTAGATCATAACAGGGAATGTGTCACTATTCCAATGTATTAAATGAAAAAAAACCACTTTATTTTTGCATATTAGATGTTCTCCTGTTTCCTGCTTGTTTTTGCCCCCATTCATATCACTGCCTTGGACAGGAGATGCATGGAACGCTGCAGTTAGTGGCAATGATGCAGGTTTGATGTAGACTCATCCATTAACCACTGTCTCACTGGTCTTAGTTATTTTATTGTATTTCATACTCTGAAAATACCATATTTTTTGAAACCTGGCCTGAATGTAATACAAATTCTTTTCCAGCAGTAATATTTTTTTGCGGCCTAATAGAAATTACTCTTACTATTCAAAGATGTGCTGTCACATAAGCCATGTGGAAAATAAACACTGCATTTTTCATCTGAATGTTGTGCTGTATCCTTGTGTCTTGGTTTGGAAGACAGGTATCTGTTAAGGAAGGCAGGAACCTCCCTTGAAGTGTTAAAAAAAAAGAACAAAAATGTAAGCCTCCCCCTTTCCCTCTGAATTACTATATTTTGAAAAAAACAAACCAAGGGGCTCTCAGACAGAGATATGGGAA
>VWYI01011246.1:0-35671 GCA_013399455.1 Anthoscopus minutus | reverse complement strand
AAGCAGACCCAGCTTCTCAATGGTTTACAAAGCTGTCAGTTCTCAGAACTAGACAGCTATTGGCTTTTTCTATTCACAGAGAAAGCTCCCAGGAACCTCTCAGGAAAACCATTTCCGTGAATGTTTTTCTTCCTTCTTCCCAAATATGAACCAATATCAAACCAACACAGAAGGGAAAACTACTAGGGGAAAACAAAAAGAGTGTAGAAGTAGCAAACAACAAGGACATCTTTTCCATTTAGTGCAAAAGGTGTAAAATAACAACAGCATTCAAAATCTGTTTATGCAGATGGTCTAATCAAGGGGTTCACTTTATCTCTCACAGGCTAACTCCTTTAGCCTGCTTTAGAAAGATGCTACGTGGAAACATGTCTTTCTCTTTCCATGTTTTTTCTCACAAGGTCAGATTTACCAGCAGGATGCAAATATCCATAAAAGTGCACTAATGCGGCAGACATGGACTTGGTGTCATTGTGTTCCTCCCCTGTTGTCTCAAATGGCACTTTTATGTGGGTGAATACAATGTGAAGTGACAATTGCATCCTGAATTGCTGTATACTGAAGTGAAAATGAGGCAGACCTTATGCAGTCTATCTGTGAAATGATTCCTGCTTTGTGCAAGTTCAGGTGCAAAAGGAGCTATTTCATCAAAGTGGTCCTGCTGTGTAAGATCCCTGCAAGTAAAAGGACAGAAGACAGGATTGCATTTTTACCAATTATTAAGCATTATTAGAAAGTCTACTTGATTAGAAGTGGGACTGTTTCATTAAACATGATCGTTACAGTTTATAGGGTTTTTCAGTTCCTTTCTTCACCTTGATTTCTCTGACTGTTCCATGAGAGTTACCTTCCTCATGGTCATTTGTCTTGTCCGACCTTGACCTACAAATAGTCTTTGGCATTTAATGGTATTGTGGCTTGTGGCAGCAGAAACTGCAAAACAGGATCTTCCCCAATGGCCTCAAGCCAAACTGTTAGTTGTTGGCTAATGCTAAGAATGAAATGGTGACAGCCATGGGTGAAAGAAATGTGACATTTTGCATTTCTGTAAGCCTGAAATCTGAACAAAAACTTCACTGAAAAATCCATATCCTTGCAAAAATTTTTTGATTCTTCAAAGAATCAAAAGCCTTTGCAAGACTGCAGTAAAAATGTATTCAAATATTTTTGTTTACGTATCTTAACGTCCATTTATGTCTCAGTTGTGTAAATAATGAAAACATGCTTTCTAGGGAAAAAACCCACAACCTAATCATAAGCTCAGATTTTTAGGCAAGGTAAGGAGTCAACATTTGCCATAGATGCAATCATCCACTGAAGTAGATATTCACAGAGGGAAAAACTGAAGGTAAACTTTGACCTGTAAGTAAAACAGCTTTTCTTCTAGCAAGTCAATAAAGTGAAATATATAGTCAGTTAATGTCAAAGTACACCCTTCACCCTGCTTAATACTTTGCATAATTTCTCAGTTTAGAAAAGAAACCAGGCTCTACTACACATCATTTTGACCATGCAAACTTTAATTGTTGGTGTAATGATGCAACCTGGTGCTTTCATTAAGGTCTTGGTGCCTGTCTTTAGTAACCTCACTTTCCACATTGAAGTTTATGATCTACTCCTCATTTTCTAGTCAAAAAATTCTCATCACTTACATAGCTAGCATACAGGTGATTCCAGTCCTAAGCCTTTGTCATTAGAATGAGATCCATCACTGTTTTAACACTCTAAAAATAATGATGACAAGACAGGTGTGGCAAAGCATGAATCTGCCTGGAGGGAGTGATGAGCACCATTACCCATTCTTAGCCAGTGTGGTGCTCCTGCGTTTGGGCTCCAAGGCTCTGACCTCACCTGAGGCTGCTTCTTGGACACAGGTCGTTTGTGGATACACAAAATTTCACTGGCAATCTGTTAGTGCTGCGCATGGTTGTTGGTCCTTTTTAACAGAAAATGTTTACTAGCTGAGAATGACAAGAAATTTTGTGGGAGGAGGACATCTAGTGATCTGATCCGTATTTGCATGAGCTGTGTCATTGCACAGCTGTCAGGTCAGCTAACCAGCTACAGGATTTTTTGAAGACTAGTGAAGAAGGGGGCAGGTATGCTTTGCTATAAATCTTGGGGTTTTGCTGAGATGACGCCCAAAAAACCCAGCAGCCTTTTAACTGCTTAATTTTCAAACCAAGGCTCTTCAAATGAAATGTTGCATAGAAGTAGTAATTGTGGCTATACTACATGATCTACAACCATGACATCTCCCAGCCTGTATTTTGCTGACATTAATGACCACTTACACATTTCTAGCATAATGTCCATTAAGATCCTGATATATTTACTCTTAAAGCTTCCCATTGGACCACACAACTGGCCAGCATAGCAGCATCTCTGAAATACGCTGACAGCTCTTTTATAAAGATTTAATTTAAAAACTCTTCTAAAAACATGGTTTATTACATCTCAGAGTGATGAAAATTAGTTATTCAGTACTGTAATTGCAATGGGAAAATATCTCCGTATGTCATGACAGATATGACAGATTGGACTTCTTCCAGATTTGAACTTTGAAAAAGCCCTGCTAATAACATGCAGCTTTCTGTGCTGTTTGTGTACAAAACTAGTGACTGGTGGGGTTTAAGCTCCGTGTGCATGTGTGTTACAGGCAAACCCCCAAATGAGTGATTCTTGAAGTCACAGGGAATATCCAGAAGGGTTACGAAAATCTCTTCAAATCAGGTTAGGAAACAACATCCCTGATTCAGGACTGAAACCCAGCCACTCACATCAGAACAAAACCTAAACACAGAATAAATTTGTTGAAGAATAGCTTATACTTGTAAACCCATTACAGTATGAAAAGCCTAAATCTGCTTTGAATTTGAGAGATCAGTCCTGCCCTACATAGTCTTAGACTTGTTATACTGTATGATGCTTCTAGGTGGCATTCTCTCACCTTCTTAATACAAATATTCCTCTGAAAATCTGATTTTTCTGGGAAGGTAACAGCATATGATAGATGATAGCACTAACACTGGTGTACAAGTCATATAACCATTTTATACAGAGAGACAATTACCTAAACTTTTTTTTTCATTTTAGCCAACATAGCCCATGGAAATTGGCAGCAGCAAGAACTTTTTAAGGAGCAGTAATCCTGGGTGTCATGTCACAACTTTTTTTTAAACTCCTTTGGCTATTGAACAAGGAAATCAAATTTCTCTGTACATGGACAGTTTCTCTCAGGGTTAGGTGAGGTTTCTTTGTGATGCAGAACGCTGTCATTCCAAAGTTTGATAAACAAAGTTGGTATTGGCCTTGCTGTGGTTATTTAGTCAAGCTTCTGGTTTTTAATATTTTCAACATGACTGATATTTTGTGTTCTTAAATAAAGAATAATCCTTCTTAGAAGAAAAAGATATAAAAATATATTGCTTCCTTCTATTTCCTGATTCTGAAAATTACCAGGTGCCAAGCTCTGAACACAATAAAATTGAAGACCCTTGAGGGTGACCTTAAGAATCACAATGGTGCAGAAGTGTGATATAGGGGTTTAGCTAATTTTGTAGCAGCTGCTTGACACTAGAAAAATGATAAATGAGTTTGCTGTTGCTAAATATAATGAATTCCTTTTCTGTCCTGTCATAAATTGTCAAACATTGTAAATGAAAACAAAGATGTGGTGCATGCAGATATAAAGGTTAGTATGAACATACATATTTTAAGTGGAGAAATGCTGCATATTGCCACAGGAAGATTTTCTTGCATCAAATATTGCATAATTTCTCTAAATAAGGTATTTTAAAATTAGCAGATTGATGTAACACAACTTCCGTATCTTCAGAGCGATTTTCTATTATTTACAAAAATGGCTACATATTCAACAGCATAAATACAGCTGAGTGACTTCATTTCAGGATAATTTTTAAGCCTCATTTACTTCTTTTTACTACAATCTGTGAGTATTCATTAGAACAAGGCAGCCACTTTTAGTCAGAATTAGATTTAAATACCTTTCTGAACCAGACCATGGAGCGCCTGATCATCTAGTAGTAACTTGACTTACTCTTTTAGTTGTATGTGGAATTGTATTAAATTCAGTGTGGCTCAGCTTGAGTTTTAAGGCAGCAATAGGTATCATTTATTGGTTAATGCCATATATGAATAAATGTACCATCAATAAGAGGTGGTCAAATTTCTCTTGATGATCACTCTAAAATGCTCGTAATTACTATTTCATACAGTTATGACAATACTAAAATGGGAAATTTGCCACCTTGGGTAAATTTCAATGTATCCCCAGCGTCTAGGCTAGGCTTTTGCTAGTCAGACTGTTCTGGGTGTACAGTGGCAGTCACTAGAATCTCCCAGGACCTGATACCCCCTTATTCCATAGAGCTCTTTCTATCCAGCAGATGTCCCAAGGGACATTATGCGTTCATGCTCAGGATGAGCTTTCCTGTGAGCCAAAAAACTTTCTGGCACAAGACTCAAGTTGCATTTTCCAACTCAAGTGATGAAAAGTTATACTTAAACTTTCCAGAATAAGTAATCTTTGTACATTTAGTAAAGGTAGGACTTCAACAGCTACAGAAACTATACATAATTTTCTTTTATGGCCTTTGCTGGCAAGTGAAAGTCAATGGACTTCTTCTCTACAAAACTGGAGAGGTGCTGGAAGTCATCAAGCAAGTCACACAAGTGAATGCAGCTGCGCAGATCAAGGAAGGAAGACGTCCCAGTAAATGCTGCTTGAGTCAGTCACCAATAACTTCACTGAAATGAACAGGATTCACAATGAGTGCAGCCAAGATGTGCTAATAATAGAGAATGTGTTCTTGGGGTGAGAGGTCTCCTGGTACTCCCTGAAGAACTCTGCTGAAGAAAGAGCAGCCTGGATTCAATGTATTTGGAAGCCACAAAAAGAAATTTAATTTGTTAAACCAATCTGGTAATCTGTGCTTTAAACAAATCACATAAAATGTTTTCGAGAGGACCTCTCCAGTGGGCCTGGGAGCAGCCAGGGCAGGTTATTCTTCAGGCTCCTCCTGCTGCCATTGTTTCTCCATGCTCCTTTGTGGATGTGCACTGGAGCTTTCACCACCTTATCTAATAGGCAGTGCAGTGATATTTTGATTATTTTTAGAGTGGCTTATGAATATTATCTCTCACTAAAGTTTTTTTCCCTCAGAAGTATCAAATTAGATGTCAAAATTTCCTTCACTTAAAGAATATACTACACTGAAGTTAGATTAAACTTTATTTTGAATTTGTCAAAATTAAAAAACAAAACAAAACAAAACCTCTTTAGGTAAATTTAGTTAAAATATTCCACATTTACCAAATAAATACCTTGGGTTGAAGCTTAGCTGATATGCAAGTCTGAAAAAAACCCATTATATCCATTCCCCACACTGCTTGGCTTGTGTTTAGTTTTTGATTTGGTTTTTTTTGGGATTTGGTTTTGGTTTTGTTTTTTTAAAGCAAGTAGACCAAGTGCATGAGTTGTTTACAGAACACTGCCTTCAATATTTGTGGGCAAAGACCTTGAAATGTTCTCTGAGCATGACTCATCTTGGATACACAGTGGTGACAATGAGGGAGGGTCTCTGTTGGGAAAAACTGGAAGAGCAGTCCAGGCTCCATCACATGGATCATCCCTGTCAAGTAAAGCTGCTTTTGTAGGGCAGCAGGCAACCCAGAGTGGCACCCTGAGGATTTGCTGCTTCTGGGCTACTCCTACCTATTCGGTAAATTTTAATTAATTGACTTGCCAGTTCCAGTACTTTTTTCCAGTTATAAAAAATGAATAAAAGGAAGACCACCCACATTTCTCTGCATGCATACGAAATGTGCATCTCAGCATTTTTTGGAACATAGAAGGCTTTCCAGGACCTGGCATATTTTTATGCATACTTGTGCTGAGCACTATATGCCTATGAACAGCTCAGAGGTATACATGATCTGATCTGACTGCACAGCTTCCACTTGAAAACAGAGGCACAGTGACAAGTAACTTTATTTTGCAAAGGCAAGAGGAGCCTGAAGGAATAAATCTCCCTCCTCCCTGCAAGTAGTATTGGTGCCAACATCGTAGTAGCTGTTCAAAACATTAATACTAGAACGTAGTGAACAGTTTTGCATAAGATCCAAGGGTAACAAGTCAATAACTAATTTTCACTGTCATGCTTATTTAAGTACTATTTTATGTTTCCCAGGGACACAGCATAACTTGGATAACACTTACTGACAGATGACAGATTGTCTCCATAGTTTTATGCAACCTATGCTCTGCAAAATACTGTTCACTACATGCAAAATCGGTACTTAGGATAAAAACCGATGAAAACATTTCTTCCCTCTTTTGCCAAGGTTCTCATGCTAATACACTCCAACTCAACACAGCTAAAAGTGGAGCAAGTAATGTAAATTCAGTATTATAAAATGATACAAATTTTCACTCAATCAGATGCCAAAAGATGGAACACAGATCTCATTTTCTTCTGGATTTTCATAGTAAATAAACACTTAAATTCTTCTCATCAAGAATAATGTAACCCTAGAAAATAAAAAAAAAGTTTTACGTTGTAAAAGTGGTATTAGGTAATTAACAAACTCCCTCACTCATAATTACCTAGCTATATCTCATTTTAGGCAGCATGACAAAATGAAGAATCCTATCAGGACTTTTCACAGAATGAGATCTTGGTATCAGTTAAATGTTGCACCGGTCTCGTCCTATATATTTTTTAAAAATTGTTATTTAAGAGTAGTGTATTTCACTTCACATTTATCGTAAACTCATGTCCAGATTACCTGAGGACTCTGCAGCATCTTTCCTCTGCAGTCTCACCTGAGCCTGAAGGACTTTTTCACATCATGGGTTTATTTCTTCTGAGCCAACAGGCTGGTATTCTGAGCTGTGCCAAGAGCATAAAATTGTCATTAATGAGTTAGAAGAAATGAGTGGGCAGAGGTAAAGCAGTTTCTTTCTGAAGCAGCCAGCCTTGAGAGGAACAAGATTGAAGGCTGGTATTAACAGCCAAGATAAACCCAAGGCAGAGTGCCAAGTGTTGCAGAACTCACACGATGGCATTTGGCAGCCCTGTCCCAAAGGCCACCTGGGATCTCTGTCTTGCTGGGCTGTGGGCAGACTGCTGCAGTTTTCCTCCTACCACATTCCCAGTGGGCAGAGGTCTCAAAGAGGTAACATTTTGTGTTTGTTTGTCTGCTTGCGTTTTTCTGTGGAAAACCAGCCAGGAGTCAACTGTAATTTTGGGCTGGAAGACATCCAACACAAAATAAAATAGAGATTTTGAGAAACTGGTAAAACAAATGAAAACATCTCAAGATTAGTTATGCTACAGGCTAATAGTTCAGAGGTTAGAGAGAAGTGTAATATTCCTTCAAATCAGGTGTATGCATTCGATATTCTCATCTAGTAGGTGGCTATTCAAGATTTTAAGGTTGAGTGGGAGTTGCTGTTTTTTTGGAAAGGGAGTATTATACCAGTCAGGGAGAATAAAAAGTCCTATTTATTTATTTATTTATTTTCACGTTAATTTATTGTTTATTTATCATTAATTGTTTATTTTCAGTGATCCTAAAGTCTAAGCTGTCTCTGGGGAATGCTCTGGGATGCTGTGTGATGAATCCAGCTCTCTCAGTGTTTCGTGTCCTTCCCAAAGCAGAAAAAGCCTGAAATGTGCAAGAAGGTTAGTGCAAAATGCATCACACAAACATAGATCTCCTGAATTATAGGTTAGTATAAAATACAACACTTCAGTAAGCCCTAATAATAAACCATGACAAGGCATATCAATCAGTATGATATAAATGAAAAAAGTTACACTATTCCCCTGTGATCATTCTCTAAAACTTCTCAAAAGCAGAACAAAACAAATGCTTCTATCTCTCTTCTTCACCACTTAAATTAAAGGAGTACATTATTGCTGTGCTTAGAAAATTATATTGACCTGCTTTTCAGAGGTCAAATATGTAAGTGGTGAAGAACTGAAATGTGATGTGTAAAAAAGACAATCAACAAACGAGTAATGCCTGAAGAGTTTTTGTTTATTCTGTGTCTCAAGCCCTCAACGTCTCATTGGTTCACAGAAGTATTTCATTTAGTGTTCCCGTGCCTTTGTTCCATGTTCCAGAAGATGGCAGTAGTCCCACAGTATCTTACGGATATGTAACAGCTGTTTTGTGTCCGTACAGATTGTTTTTTCCCATCTTTCTCTATTTTACTGCTTAAGGAGTAAATATTCATTAGCATTGTTCTAACAGTTTGCACCCGAATTTTATCAGCACCTATTCAGAATTTGCTTTAAAAAAATTAATTTCTTCATTAAAAAAGATATTCAAGGATTTGTATTAAAATGCCTTATTTAAGGCTATGTAAAAAGATATGCAATACTATGCATCTACTACTCTACTCTAAAGATATATTAATGTCTCTTCTGTCTTGGGCTGGAGAACAGGAATTATTAAGCTAATTATAGTTAAAATTGGTTTAATTGCTGTCCTGAGCAATAAGAAAACTTAAACATTTGAGCAAATATTATCTGTGCCTCCTGATGCATAAACTGAGGTACAAAGAAAAGCTTTTTTATTTCCATATTTTTGTTGTTAATTCTCCATTTCATCAGGAATCTTGTATTTGGAATTCTCTTAGACTCCATAAAGTCAGACCATAACACAGTAAAAAAGTGTATTACGCTGTAGCTGCAGCTGAAACTTCAGAACCTGATGCCAGGTGGTAACTGCAAAAGCTGATGTCTGTAAATGTCAGTAGGCAGCAGCATCATATTTTGGAGATCACTGGTATGGCATGAGGTTTAGTGTGACTACAAATGCCATCAGAGGGAGCACGAGAACATGGATGGATCATTTCCAATGACACTGCCTGCATTTATGGTGTCCTGCCTACTGCAGAAGTTTCTGAGTTGCATGTGCATTGCTTAGCTCACAATACTGACTCTGGTGCATCAAAACCCCAACGAGAGCTGCCTGTGTGTGTTCCACTGAGACTATGCCCTCTTTGTCTGCATTTCCTCAACACTTATCACAAAAAATACTTGAGTTTGATTGGAACATTCGGATCTTACTTGATTAAATGTAATGCATTACTTTAATGCCATCTCCGATATTCCTAAAGATCAGTTCCTTCCCAAGTGTCTTTCAGAGTCTGTAGTTTCTATATCTTTTAATCTAGGAGCCAGCAATTCATTCCATTGTGATTAATGCATTTTCCCCTGCTTGCTATGTGAACACAGAATACATGGAAGTTATTTTGGGGACAATAGATGAATTGTAAAGCAGCAACTGTGAAATTACCATGGTGAAATCCTAGCAAGTTTTTCTCCTCTCTTCTTGTTTCTCCTCCTCTTTCTTTGTTCTCTGAATGCAGCTGAGTTCCTGTCATGATGACCTGAGACTACTTTAAGGATGAATAGATAATGATTTAATCAATCAATAATCTCTCTTGACCTTTTTTCTGAAAGAAAAATGAAAATGTGTTCAGAATTATTTCAAATCCTTCTCCCGTAAATTCAGCTGCCTGAAGCTGAATACATGTTCATTATTTTTGGAGAAATGACTGAAAGGCTCAATTTCCCTCTCCAAATCCTCTTGAATGACTACCACAACACTGAACTGCAATAAGGAGGATACAAGGCATTAGAGACTTGTGCAAAGTCATGAGGAGAAAGATGAGCCCAGTTTCAAAAGCATAACAATTTCAGGTCCTTAAACTGAAATGATGATTATCTGGTGAGAGATGACTGTATGACAAGCCATAATTTACTTCATTATCCACCATTTTTAAAAAAGGACAATTTTAAGTGCTTCAGGGTCTGAAGCTGATGGTGACTGTTTTAAGTTGGATTTGAAACCACCTCTGATGCAACTGAATGTGGCCCCGTGACTCTGGCAGGAAGCTGCATGTGTAAGGTGGCAGTTTCAGAGACAGGAAAAGCATTGAGTTCTATGACAAAGATGCTAAAGAAAAACTGAGAACAAGACAGCAGCAGGGGAACAAAATTAAGCATTCACCCATATATTTAGAGCAACTAATGAAGGCTTGCAGCAGCACAAGACCTTAAAGGTCATCTAGTTCCAATGGCCCTGCCATCTTTACTAGACCAGGCTGCTCAGAGCCCCGTTCCTGATGTGTTCCTTGCTGATGTAATGGGTCAATAACTGCTGAAGTTTTCGTTATTCCTTATGAGCAGGAAAAGGACTTTATCCTTTTGTGAGGATGCAGGTAGCTGCAGAGGGATATGGTCACCAGGAAAGCTATAGAGAAAATCTTCCTGGAGGTCATGTAAAAGTACAAGAATTAAAAAATAGTGAGTGTGAATATCCCAATTTCCTTAACTAAAGGCAAATTTGATCTGACCAACCTAATGACCTTCTGTGAGGCAGGGACAGGTTCTGGTGACTAGAGGACAGGAATGGCTGTTTTCTCACCTTAACCCCACAAAG
This sequence comes from Anthoscopus minutus, assembly GCA_013399455.1. Classification (NCBI taxonomy): domain Eukaryota; kingdom Metazoa; phylum Chordata; class Aves; order Passeriformes; family Paridae; genus Anthoscopus; species Anthoscopus minutus. The sequence continues at coordinate 25,189 of VWYI01011246.1, read as the reverse complement.
ATTTTTTACAGTTTCACGCAATAACCTTACCTCCAAACTGCCGAAATACAGTTTTTGATAGGTGGATGGGAAATCAACTGGCTTGCCAGATTCCAAGGGCTGTGGCATGAATTCTTACTAGCAGTCAGCCCCTAGTGGTGTCCCTCACGGGTTAGTGCTGGCACTAGATCTAAGTCTAAAGATTTAGATGTCTTTATGAGGGGCCTGGACAATGGAATGTAGCACAACCTCAGCATGTGCACAGCTACCAAATTGCAGGTAGCAGTGGATAGTCAGGACAGAAAGGCTGATGCAAATAGAAATAAATTTCATAAGAAATCTCAAAACTACTGCAAGGTTCTGCATCTGGAATAGGTCAATCCCATGCACCAGAACAGGCTGGGGAGCAACTTCACAGAGGAGGTCCTGGTTGCCAGCGAGTTGAGCATGAGCCAAGTGTGCCCTTGCAGCAATGAAAGCCTGCTGCATCCTGGGATTTGTGAGCATAAGCATGGCCCTCGTTGCTTGCTAGCTCACTGCAATCCCCTGCTGTCACTTCCCAAGAGGGGAAGTGGTTCTTCCTCTCTTTTAGGCATTTGAGGTCCCCTCTGAAGTACTGCCTTCGGCTCCCCAGACCAAGAAAAACTGATATACTGAAGCAAGCCTAGGAGATAGATGCATTTTATATGACTCCTATGCAATTTCCTTTCTCTCTGAAATAAATTGCTTATGGGGAAGTGCAGAAGAGGTAATTCTGAAACCCATTTGGAATTACTAGACAACATCTACATTTGAATCTAGTTGAATAATAAGAATAGAAGAATTCTCAGCTGTTTTTAACCAACACCTAGAACTGCTAGCATTTTCTGTTAAACACCTAGGTCTTATTCTTTTCATCAAAAATTCAAATACAGTCAAAAATGCACCAGCCTTGTTAGTAAAGAAATATGAGGATTCTTAGCTCTTCCTCCAGAGCAGGAGTTTAGGGTTTGAAGGTGAAGACTCATACACTAATATGAGCAAAGCACATAAGTGTAAGGGGATAGAGAGGCACATCATGAAAGTGAGGTGCTTCCAGCATCAGCAAGCTGGTGGGCACACTGCGGCTGATACTTAGAGTCCAACAAATACCTCATCACTTCCTGAAACCAAAGTGGTTTTGATACATGCATGGAGACAAATTATTGATATTTATGGCGTTTACTGTAATTAATTGGGTTAGTTCACATGAAATCAAATTCTTCAGGTGTGTCTACAAGAATCCAGAGATGTGCTTGGCAAATGTGGCAGTTTGGTTGAATGGTTGCACTCCCACAACCTTGGCTCATGAAGCTGAGGAGGACAGATGCAGGCTTTGTGAAACTCCCGTGGCAAGCTAATCTCAAATGCATGTTGCTTCATGTTGGTTGTTGCTCATCTTATGCTTTTGTTCTTGTCCTATAATACCTCCTAGGGCTTTTCTGAGATAACTTAATCCTAAAATCTGTACTGGGGATGAGGAACAATAAATGTTATAATGTTATTTCCTTCCTAGCACTCTATTCTTTGCCTTAAATGAGCTGGCATTGGTGATGAGGGACAAAACGGAATCCATATAAAACATTGATGATAATGTTACAAAACGTTAGAAAAACTCTCCTCTCCTTTCACTTTTGGCAATCTGTAGTTAATTTAGAGGTGAAAAAGCCTAATATGCAACTAATATGTTATCCCATGTTGTCTTGGATGCTTTCTTTTACCTTGTAGAGCAGCCTTCAGCACAACTAAGATAATGAAGTGATAAGACTTGAATTTGCACTTATTTTCTGATATATAAACACATGCAGCTTTTTGAAATTTCATACTTACTGGGCTTAAACATTGCAGTGTTTTGCTTTTTCATAAAAAAGAATGAGCCAAGGGCTCATGCTTGTGTAAATATTGTGTGTACATATTATGTGTACATATTTATAGCAATAAACCAAAAATGTTGCGGGAAGCCATGCCACGTATCCAAAGGGATTGAAATTTCTTGCTCAACAGCTTCTCCCAACCACTAGAGCACGGACATTTTTGCCAGGAGAAGATTTTTATTAAAGGAAGTACACACAAGTGAGTCTGAAACTCTTTGACCTATGTCCTTCAAAATGGCTTCAATTTTTCCCTGTCTGAAAGATATTTTCCCAGTGCATGCTAAATTCTTGCAGATAAATATTTATCTCAAGCCACTTAACTTTTATCTTTGCTTTTGCTCTGCTCAAGGAAATGAAGTAGGGCTGATTCATAGAATCTGTATTTTCCCTACACAACTAAAGCAGCAAAACAGATTTAGAAGTGAGGAAAAAGGGGGATTATCTAGGACTTCAGTCAAGACAAGTTATCAAATGCTAGGACAAAGGAAAAGGATAATTAAAAACATTAGGCAGCTGTTCCTGTTTTGCCAGTTTTAATGGCACCTGTGGCATTCAGTTTTCTCAGCACTGCATCTGTGGTTCAAGGAAAACACAGCATAGCACTGCAGCCAGCACAACAAACCTTGCAATACCTTTTTACCTGTGCAATGACATCAAAGCTCCCTGGTGTTACAGAAACCCATGAGGTTATGTTATCTGTATAATACATGCTCAAAGCAAAAACTGAAGTATTGATAGCCAAACAATACTTGGAATTTGCCAGACTAGGAAACAAAATGTCCCCTAAAGAATACATCACAAAGTGATCCATGTGAGCCTGCTGCAGGATGGTGCTGCTGTGAAAGGAAAGCAAACACATCTGTGCACAGGTCCTCCAACCTCCTCCTAATCCTGACCTGACTACGTTTCTTCACAAATCATTTTACTTCTGATCCTGACTCTGTTCACATTGCCTACAGAGGCTGTAAATTTTCTTTTAAGTGGAGGGGTTTATTAGAGGGAAGATATTAATCTTCTGTAAATTTTTGTAGAAAGACAAGTAGCTGATGAAGCTGTCACCTCTGGTGGGAAAAAACTATTTTATGGTGACAAACAACAGAGGGGATGAAGTGAGAACAGAGCCAGGGGAAGACCTGAAAGGAACAAGTGCTTTATATTTGACACCACGCCTTTGATTGAATGAGTGTGCTTACAAGTTTCTGTTTCAAAGTGTGATTGTGTGAATTATGGGAGTGACGCTGCAGTTTCAGGCTGGATTTGTTATGGAGCAGTGTTGATTAAAATACAGGAAAATGGTGGGAGCTGGATACTCTGTGAACCTGGTATTCATCAAAGCTCACAGCAGTCTTTCTTGCTTATCATCAGCTCTGCTCCTTCTGACTAAATTCTAACTTACAAGTTGCACAAATGAGAATCCTGGACTTGTAATCAGAATTCTTAGGCACAGCCATTTTTGTTATCTTTTATTTTCCTTTTTCTTCCCCTCTAATTGTTTTTTATCAAGCAACAATTTTTGCTGGCAGATAGAACTATGGATTCAAACTTTTGAGAAATTTCTCTGTATTTGGGTGTTTCAAAAAAGTATGCAATGCTAATATTCTCCCCTTAATTGATGCAAGCTAAGTCTTTAGAGAGATAGACTTAAAATTTCATAATATACAACAAGCTCCCGGTACAACAGATTTCAAAAGAGCTCAACAAATGAGCGATTTTGTTGTTTAAATGCATGTACCAGTGTGAACATAAGTTTCTTGGTGACTTGCTTCTTCCTATTCAGATGTAAGAACTGTGGAATATGATGAGTGCACTAAGGACTATAAGAGCACTCCGAGGGAACACTAGGATAAGTAAAGGAGGGCAATCACAGGTTACTGGGTGGTATTCTTCAGTATTTTCACTGACAGCTTGGCTGACAAATCAAAGGTCAGTCTTACTCAGTTAGTAAGTAGTATTTTGTTTTTTCACAGTAAGCAATATCAAACTAGAATAAAACAAACAACCTGGAATTGAAAACATCCCTGACTAAGTGGAGCTGAAATAAAATTCAGTCCATCTCAACTAAAAGGAATGACTCATAGCCAAAAGATAGGCAAAATGTAAATGCATATGTGGAAACTGTTGTATGCCAAAGATGTTATTGATGTCACTGTCTTTACAACCCTCAAATCACCAACCTACTATATGAAGAATTAACCCTAAGTCAGTGATGATTCTGTGTTTCTATGTCATACTTTTGTATGCAACATCAATACAACGTCAACACTTTACTAAGGATCCTGACATGAACCTAACTTCCAGCTGGAAAAACTAACCAATGGCTTCTAAGACATATTTAAAGTTGTCTGTCCCTGGGGCTGTCTTGTTGTCTCATCAGTACTGACTGTGACTACAAGCTCATCCAGTTGCAAATGTTTAGATATGAAAAAGTGCAATGCACTAATTTTATTTGCAATCCTTTTATTAATAAATAAATGGGTTTTCATTTCAAAGAAGTTAAAAGGAGAAAGCTATAGAGTTTGTATAATTGTTATGACAGCCAAGCTGTTGATATGCTTGGTACAACTCCAGCAAGATTCTTAAACTTCAAATAAAACCTGCTAAATCCTTCTTTTAGTGCTCATGGACTTGGAAGTCTGAGAAATTCTAGCAAGATACAGGTTTCAAGACTTACTAATGAGGCAATGTGGAGTCAAAAAATCTCTTCATAGCAACATGTTTCAGTAGTCCATCTGAAAACATGATTTCTGCCTGAAATTCTGTGTAAGATTTAGTCTGCATCAGCAGACTTATAGTTATAAATCCATATTCAGATCTAAATAACAGGCACAAGGAGCAGTGCCTGCTTCTGCAGTGGCATTAACATCAACATGCCTGCTTTTGTTCTTTCTTCCTTCACTTTGTAAAGCATGCATCTTCCTTGTAAAATGACCTGAAAGCTTACTGTTTCCCCCTAAATTTTATCATTCTTTTTCTACAAGAAGTGTTCAGTCTTCCATGTCTGAGTCACTCTTTACACTCAATGATTCTTTCTGGTCCCTTCCCACTCAGGATATTCATTAGTTCTACAGTTTTAGACAAATTATTTAGATGGCCTCAGGACTCTGAAAGCTATACAGGAGACCTTGGTGTCCTTATACATTTACTCAATATGTGATCTGTGTTTTCTTTCAGTTCTTACACATTTATTCAATACGTGATCTGTGTTTCTTTCTTTCAGTTACTCAGGTGGGAAAAGTTTGTAGGGAGTGGTGATATCTTAAATTAATTCTAGTCATAAATGTTGGAAGAAACACAGGAGCTTTCAGCACAGCAACCTTTCTCCTAGCCTGAAAATAAATATTTCCTCAATCCCAAACCTCATATATGATTGTGGGTTTTTTTCCAAGCTATAATATTTTAATTTAAGAAATACTTTTCTTATATCCTTAGATCATTGTAGTAACCACAGCATTGTTACTACTGCTGAAAGAGCAGTTGAAAGAGGTTCTGACTCCAAAATAACTGCAGAGGGCAGCATTAATTCGTTATTTAAACGCTCCAGTGAAAGGAAAGATCAATGCCCCTTGAAAATCCCAAATAATATTTTATATGTAAATACCCCAGGGCTTTGATAAGCAACTTTGGCATGTATTGCCAAAAGCAAATATGAGAGGATTTTGTGATACACTATTTCTTGTAAAAGTGTGTTAAAATTTTCAGATTCTGAATAAACTGAATAGTGTGTTCTGTAAGAACCTATTTTGTTTATGCTTTATTATAATGTGTTACAATACAATGGCATTCACCAACAGCTTTTTACAGTATGACTAAAACCACAAAAGAAGGATTGGCATGAAAACAAATTTGACACTTTTCTTGTTTGTTCCTGGTGAATGTCAAGTTAATAAGACTTATACTAACTAGAAACTAATGCTTTTTAATGTGATGTTTATTCACACAGATATTCAATCTTTAGTAGTAGTGAAGTTATTCTCTTTGCAATTCCTGGGACTATAAGATATTTTTTCAGGGCACAGGGCAAACTTGAATCTTTGGTTATGGGTAGGTAATCTTGTGAGCACACATTTCATGAGAAAAGACTTCAAAATATGCTTACCCTTTGTATATGAAATAAACTGCAGACTTTTTTTCTCATTCTCTAGTGCTCATCCCAGAGCTCACTTATTTTTTCCCTTGCAAGTAGCTGGTTTCATGGATCACAAAATATTCTGGCAGCTCCTCAACAAACTTTCAGTGCAGAAGAGCAGAAATTATGCATCCTCCATTCAAAAGGCTGATTTGGGATTTCTCAGTCTTTCTCAGTCTTTCTCAGTAAACCATTACTTTTCTACGAGCTTTCCCAGACCTCTCCTGTAGTTTGGAGAATTCATCATAGGAACAAACCTTCCTTTCTGTTCCTATGATACTGTTCATTCCATTCAGTCTGACCTTGACTTCTCCCTTCCATTACTGACCCTGCCTGCACACTAGGTATTCTCTGGTTATTAGCATTAGAATATGTAGTTGCACATTTTTCAGTACCATGCCCATGTTAATTTGATCTTCTATTTCAGTAAAGCAAATATTTCTGTTTAAGTATGTACAGTGCTTGGTGTGTGTGTATACACACCGTGCTCCATCTGAAAGTGCTCTGAAGCTCACCCTCTGAATGCTCATCTCTGTGGATTCAGATTATAAAAGTCTGATGGGAAAGCACTCTTCTGAGGACACTTCAAAACAGCTACTTACAGCTGCCATATCTGCTCCGCTTTTAAGTCTTCCACTGAGAAAATTCAATATTATTTTATGTCTTTCATTTGAAAAATCACTAAGCAAACACTGAATCTTGCCACTAAACTGCAATTTTAAAAGCATGAACTGTGCCAAGACAGATAGGTCTTCCCATAATAAGGAAGAACTCCAGTTCTCTGTCACACTTGCAGCACAAAATAGGCTGTCTTTAGTCTCTGACAATATTTGTTTAAAATTTATGGCCCTCACCCATTTGCATTTCCTAGTTCATGATGTGTATGCATACAGAGAGAGAGAGAGAGAGAAAGACAAAGTCCTCCTAACATTTATTGTAATAGAAAAGTTCCCTGTTTAAAATAGATGTTGATGCAGAATTTAACTTAGAATTTATTTATAAAAAGATTCTACAGATGCAAGCAGATGCTAACTGCCTGCTGCTATATTAATATGTCCTGCAGCCTAAATAATATGTCTAACCATGCCAGAACAGCCAGCAGCATGTTGGCTAAAACTGCTTCATCCTGCATGCTGTGTAGGGACTGACTGCATTGGGGCACAACAATGAGAATGGGAATGGATTTAAATGGCAACCAGAAATTTCATATCACTGGGAAAGAAGACCTAACTTTTCTACTTTCTAACCTTGTCACTTGTCAGCTACTGAAGTGTGGCCAACATAGAAGTTAAAGTAATAAATAACAGTACTATGATATTTATTGTTGTTTTCCAAGCATTTTGTCACAATGCATGAGGAAATAGATTTCAGGATTTGAGAGGATTAACTTGTTTTCTAACAACATGTAAGACTGTTTGGGGTCTTGGGTGTATGAGTTAGGGAAGTCCTCATAAATTGCATGTAGACGATATATATGCAAAGAAAGGTTATGTGTTTCATGGTAATAGCATCACTTTGCTGGGTGTTTGTGTTAGGTTTGAAACACATGCAAACCAGGTAATTCATGTATTTCAACACTAAGAGTCTTGATAGATGTAAAAGGTGCCTTCACAGTTCTGCTTGATGACAATAGTAATCCTGATGCCATTATGAGGAATATTTAAGTGAAACATTTTTTCAAGAAAAAAATATATTCTGTATTTCACAGGTAAACCCCAGTATTTGTACAGAGACAAGTGATTCAACATATTATGGTTTAAAAACTACAACTTTGGGTTTTATATTTTGATGAAGGAATGGCTCTCTTGATAAGGGCAGGCAGCTGCTGCTCATTTTTTCCATTCTCCACAAAGCCAGATAGACTCTAAGCATAATAACACACAGTTAGGATAATGTTATCACCATATGTTGTACCAAAATGAAAGTTGCAATGTTATAAGAAGAAATGTTAAAATATGTGTTGTTATTTTTACTGTACAGTAATTTCTGAAATTGTTTTTCCCAGTTTCATGTGACTGCTTCAAAAGATGAACCTAATTAAGGACTAGCTGATTAAACAGCTGACATGACTTGTAGCCAGAAGGAATATCCTTCCACAACTTCCCTGGCAATCAGCTCTGTGAAGGGTTGACCCTGGCTGGACTCCAGGTTCCCAGCAAAGCCACTCTATCACTCATCTCCTCAGTAGGACAGGGGAGGGAGAATACAACTAAGTGATAATGGATAGAGATTAAGGACAGGGAAAGATCACTCACCAGTTACTGTCACAGGCAAAACAGATTTGGAAAAATTAGTTTCACTTATTACCGGTCAAATGAGATAAAAAACCAATTCTTAAACCCTCTTAATCCTATGCTTCCATTCTTTCCATTATCAACTTTGCTCCCAAATTCTATCCCTCCTTCCTTTCAGTGGTGCAGAGGCACAGGGAATGGGGACTGCAGTCAGTTCATCACACATTGTCTCTGCTACTCTTTTCTCCTCTGAGGGAGGATTCCTCACACTCCTCCAGTGTGGGGTTCCTCATACTGGAGACAGTCCCCCACAACTTCTCCAATGTGATTCTTTCCCAAGGCCTGCAGTTCTTCACAATCTGCTCCAGTTTGGGTCCCTTCCATGTGTTATTGTCCACAGGAACTGGCTGCTCGAATGCAGCTCCTCACTCCAAGGGGCCACAGGGCTTCCAATAGGGTCAGTGGGTGCACCCAAGAGGGTGCAGTTGGGCTTCCAAGAGGGTCACAGCCTTCTTCATCAATCCAGCTGCTCCAGAATGAGGTCCTCCATGTCCCTCTCCCTTCAGGGGTGCAGCGGCCACAGCATGGTCTTCACCACAGGTTGCAGGGGAATTCCTGATCCTGCACCTGGAGCACCTCTTGCCCCTCCCTCTTTGTCTGCAGAGATGTTTCTTTCAAGTATTCTCATTTGTATTTTTGTTGTACTTCTGTTTTGCAGAAACTGTTTCCCCTTTCTTAAATCTGTTATCCCAAAGATACCACCACTGTCACTGATGGAGTCACAGCCTTGGACAATGATGGGTCTGCCTTGGAGCTGACTGGCATTGGTTCTGTTGGACATGGGAAACCTTCTGGCAGCTTCTCACAGTAGCCACTCCTGTAGCTGCCCTGCTATCAAAACCTTCCCATGCAAACCCAATACAGGCTTGTACCTCAGAAATTTCCCAACACCTTCTCTGTGAACGCCCTTGCTGCTGCTCACCTGACCTGACAAGGCTGAAGCCACAGGGGTGTGGGAGCACCACAGTGAAGCATCTTTGGGCAAGACCTATTGTTCTTCAGTGATTTTAGCAATGTTTAAACCATTAATCATTTCAGTCTTACATACCTGTCTGGGGAATATAGCATATGAGGCTACTCAGGATCTTACTATATAAGATGTATTGTCACAGTAATCCAGCTGTAAGTGAATATGTGAAAGGCTCCGTTGCATGCATCAAAAAGGAGACAGAATTTTAAAGCAGTAAATTCAGTAAATTAATCTGTATCCATGGACCTTATGGAATGTGTGTCACACTGACAAGCAGTGGTGAAGCAGGAGCAGCATGAGGGTTGATGGTCATGGTTAGTGAGTCAGTGTCAGAGGCAGAGCCACAGCTCAGCGGCTGGGGGAACTGACTTCTCCATTTCAAGAAGAGGAAAACACATGCTATCTTCCTATCAGATGATAAATATGAGCTTTGTTCTGCTCCAAGACCTACTCTGTGAGATAACAGGGTGAAGCCTGTAAGTAATTTCCCTCATGGCATCACTGGATGCCTTGCTATTACCATTGCAATGAGACAAACCTTTTGTTGATGGGGTACAGTCACACATGGCCCATTTTTCTGTGGTTGAATTCATCTCTCTCAGCTATATTGGCAAGATAAACTCAGAGGCTTTCAGGAATGCTGAAAGATCTACATACACCTCAGAGGGGAAATACAACCATAGAATCATTTAGGTTGGAAAAGATCTCTGGGATAATTAAATCTAATCATTAACCTAACACTGCAGTATTCACATTTAATCACATCCCTAAGTGCTACATCTACACATCCTTTAAATATCACCAGGAATGCTGACTCTACCTTAGGCAGCCTGTCTCAACACTTGACAGCCCTTTCTATGAAGAAATTTTTCCTAAATGTCCAACCTAAACCTCTCCTAATGTAACTTGAGGGTGTTTCCTCTTATTCTACCTCTTGTTATTTGGGAGAAGAGACTGACCTCCACCTGGCCACATCCTCTTCCTTTCAGGCAGTTGTAGAGAGCAATAAGGTCCCCCTTGACCCTCCTTTTCTCCAGGCTGAACATTCCCAGCTCTCTCAGCCAGTCATCATAAGATTTTGCAGATATCTATGATGCCTAAGAATTTTGCGTATCTTACTTGCCTGCTATGAAGTAATTATTTTCAATATGTTTCAGCCAATTTTTTCCGAGGTACAGCTGATCTATCCAAAGCTTCCAAAGAGTTCCTCTCCTTTCAATGTGTATTTTAGCTATCAGGCTACTCTTTTGTGGGTAGAATAGTTCCAGTTATCTAAAGTGAGTGTCTATGACACTAGAAAACATCAGGATGGCATTAAACCAGAAGCTTTTGAAAAGTAAATATATACCAGAAAGTCAATTTAGTAATTAGTCATCAGCAATCTTCTGAAATGGACCCTCATAATTTGCCATTTCATGTAGAAATTAATGCTTTTTGAAAAATGAAACAGGTAACTTTCATCTGTTGTGTAACCTCAAAATTACTATGCAGAAAATAGAGAAATTAATATATTTGTAGTAAAGAGTGTTAATACCTAATATTTCAAATGACAAGCATTTGAAATACTCATGCTGTTTAAATGCAATTGGTGTGTAAGGCTAGTTGAAAAAATGTTTGCAGATACAATATTGTTATGGAAAGATGGAATGGAAATATTTCATAGCTGGAAAGGTGAGCTAAGAATACTGCTACTTAAATGTGCCAGGTAGTCCTATAGGCATTGGTTTAAATGCTGGAGCTGTGTTGGGATAGGAAAACCTGCCTTAACAGAAATTAATGAAAAACAAGCATCATTTGGAGAGGGAAGGAAACAATGGACGACAACAAATGCAAATAAGCATACCCAGCATAACCCTGAACATAAATCCACCACAGAAACAATCCTAGATGCAGGTGTTTAGTACCTTGTGGTGGTTTTGCTGGTGTGCTTTCAGAGCAAACACATTGCAGATGGTGACTTTCAGATGTGGCACTGCACATCAGGGTATGGACATAGTTTTCTGAGCCTGAGGGAGTTTTTCAGCCTGTCAGTGGCTGATCTGTTCCCGAAGGAAAATCTTTTGGGAAACTTCTCTTTCAAGGACTGTTTTTTGTAAATAGGTTTTGGTTCTCAAAATAATGTCACACAGATGCTCTGAATGTGTTTTTCTCTTGTTCGACCAATGGGACCAGAAAGGTGGTTCCTTTGGCCAATCATGTTGACCTGTATCAGGACACCTTATAAAAAGGGAAAAAAACCCAAAAATAAAGGCTTCCTACCTCACTGGGATCAAACCTCGCTGTTGTGATGTGAATCCACTCTGCTATTTTGTGTCCACTAGCGACATCAGGGTGTGCTGCATCACCACACACACAGTGAGCCGCAGCAGAGGTCAGCAACGCACAAACAGAAAAGTGCCCTCCAAAGGGACTCTGAAACTTGGGTGTTTCCTGCTTCTTCCTTTGAGCTCATAAACCATGAGAGGAGGAGGAGAAAAATATTGTAGCTGTAGCTATCTCTTGCTAACACAAAATAATGTCTTTGCTACCACAGGAGGATCTAAAGGCTGACCTGTGGTACTGGGATAGAGTAGATGGAGTTGACTGAGAGACGCTGGAAAAGGTGTTTTATTGCCAAATCAGTCTTATGGAAGGCTGAGACAGTAATTACATCAAATGCCATCACATCAGAAGCTGTCCTAATTCTAGTTACAATGCCTTTTATAAATTCCTTAGCCAATCAACAACTTTTACAAAGCTTGCTAGCATCTTCATAAATTAATCATTAATTGCTTTGTCTTACATGATTCTACCGCACTGCATCTTTTCTCATCCAATCATATAACACTACACAGGCTAACAGTGGTACATCTTTAATTTATAACTAACTTTATAACAAGTTCTATTGCTAAACTTTAAATTTTTCTACTATCTTGCTTAACATATTTATTCATTTACATAAGACATATTTCTGCTTGCTTAAAGCATATTTCTGCTTGAACTACAAACTTCTCTTCTTACTTCATGTCTGTTTCAATTTATTGCTCTAAAGCTTGAAGCGTTCTTCAGGGTCTTGGGTCAAACACTGTATCTATCTCTGAGCCTGTATGCTCAAGGCCTTGAGAGTTTTTTGTGCCTGCATTTCCCACATTGTGGGACTGGACAGCAGCACAGATGGGAAACTCAGAGCACTCTGACAGAGTTTACCTCTGTAGAGCCAAGAATCTAAGACCCAAGATAAATTATGACCTCATCCAAGTTTTTATTTCCTGGCTCCAGGAAATTAATTTTGGAATTTTTTTATAGACACTGTAGGAGATTTTATTGCATATATGCATATAATTGATAACAGGGGAGAATTTCCAAATTTTGTAGCCCTTGAGCAACACAATAGGCTATATTCAGGATTCTTACTCATGGTTGATAGCTTTACTTCTGTCATCCTCCAGCTATCTGATAAACAGCCTACATCAGCTGGTATGGCAACGAAACACGGCATTTATGTTCATTTTATGTAGCAGGTGCTTTTATCAAATTTCCATACAACTGCAGTTGTCAGTGGTTGGTTGCTGTTGTCCAGGAGTAAAATTGTCCAGGAACACAAAGAACAAGACAAATAATCTTCTTTTCATCATTTTCATTGCTAAAACAAGCAGTAGGATCCAATGAATTAGTTGTATTTATTGAAAGAAAATAAAAATACACCAAAATGTAAAATAAGAAAAGAAACTTAGTGTTCCCACTATACCACAAATCAGGATTTTTGTTCTGGATGTTACTGATGTTAAGACTTTAGGCATTAGAAAAGCACTACATCATACTTTTTTCTTTTCCCTATGATGTAGATAGTTCCCTTTATTAATGCATGCTTGATAACAATTATTTTAGATGTAGATGCATATGAGGACAAAGGACGACCCTTAGTTAGGACTATTAATTGGATTTGACAGTAGAGGGAATCAAGGTAGGAGGAAGCACTGCAAGAGCAGAAGCAAGTCCAGTTGGCTAGTCAAGAGAGGCAGGCAGTGCCTGAGAGCTTTGAAAACTCTTCAGCAGGAATTTACAGCCCCTAAATAGCCCAAACAACACAACTATTAAGGAAAAAAGACCATCACTTCTCCACTCAGCATGCAGCATGCTGAGCATTTCTTGGGAAATAGCAAAGAGCAGATCACTTATCTGGTTGATTACTCTGGGACCACATCATCAGCATGGCAGTGGTCACTGCGGGAACGTGATTTTCAAATTTGCAGCTTTGCTGGCTGTAAGTCTGCCAGTGCAAGGGGAAAGGAAAAGGTACAATAACTCTAATGCACATACCCAAAAGCACACCATGTCTTGTCACAGTGATAGCAGCAGGCTCCACAGCAGCAGCAGGAGGTTGCCATTCACCCACCTGGGCTCTCCAGGTTGCCAGTCCCCCTGTCAGTGTCGAGCATTCCCTGGAAAGGATGGGGTACAGGTCAGCAGGGGCAATGGTGCTGCTGCAGCTGCTGCTGCCACCCTGGTGTCTTTGCACTGGCAGCTGCAGCAGCTTCACAGGGAAATATCCTTGGCAGGTTTGCCTTGCCTTTGGATGCTCCCCACTCTTTAGCAAATAAAGGATTCTGTCCATGATAATTTCACATGTAGTTGATTGCCAAGTGCCTCACAAGCACTAACTCTGGTAAGAGAGCTGCAGACTGGATACAGCTGACATGGAACTGAAACCTCAGAATGCCTTCCCTGCTGTCCTCAACACCCTGCAACACTCCAGAGGAACTCAGTACAGTTGTCAGTGTGGTTGGCTGCTGCTGCTGACTCTCCCAGGCTCCTCTTGCTGTGTGCTAAGAAACACAGGAGGTACAGATTGTGGTTTTTTACCTTTCCTGGGCCTCTTCTGTAGATGACATCAGCAAGATCAAGCAACAGCAGCCCCAGTTGCTTGTAGTTTATGACTTTTGAAGAAAAAAGGAAAGAAAAAAGCAGGTATTTAGTGACTATCAATTTTCACAAACATCAAATTTGGATCTTTCTTAGCCAATAAATGATGATGATGATGAAGAATCACAAAATTCCAGTTCCAGTAGCTCTCCTAAACTGGCAGCTAATCCAGGGTTGAATCAAAGCACAGTGTGTTCATTTTACAAATCTGCTGCTGGTAGGTCTCTGAGCTGAGAAACTCACATCTCATACAAATGCCACAGGTGATAGGTAAGGTATTTATAAATGTTTTCAGAACCTTGAGTCATTTCCAGCTCACTGCCTTTAACTTAATTTATAATTTCAAACCTTTGAGTCTTCCAGCTGAAACAAGCTGGCAATGGTGGGGGCAGAAGCCAGGATTTTTTTTATTCAGTTTCGTGGATGACACCAACCTAATTGCAGTTACTGCTGAGATTTGGTTTAGAATAATCTCCTTAATCTACTCTACACTTTTGTTCTCTAAAGACCTTATTCCTCCAGAGGTTGCTTTACTCAAATTCAAAGACTACAATAACATGTACAGAATAGAGTGGAGGAGGGCAGTAAGCCTGACAAACTGGTAGAATAAAGGTCTGTCGTTTTTGGAAGTCAAACAAGAAAAGTCTAAAGGCTGAGTTCTTTTCAACACTCAACAGTTAAAAGTAACTAGTAGTAGTGGGAACCAGTTTTTCTGAAAAGCCTTTCTCTTTCTCAGTGCCTCTGAAATTTTAGTGCTTTCTGTAAGATTCTAAATTTGTTTGAAATGGCCATTTAGATATCTAAAGTCAGGCACCAAGCAATGAGATCAGCCTCCTGAAGAGGTCTCCTTTCAACCAACACAAAATGAACTGCCATCATCTACTCCTACAAACTAATTTTAAGCAAAACCTGTAGCTCAACTGACTGTGTTAGCTGCTCCTCTCCAGTTACTCTTTTTTTTGTGCTAATGATTGAAAAAATGAGCCCAAAATTCAATAAAAGTTTACCTGAGGTACAGCTAGCCCTAGGAAAATATTTTTGTACAAATAAAACATACGAAAAATGTTAAAGAGCTCTGAAAAGTAAGTTACAAATTAATAACAAACCTGCAAAAGTTACAGGGAGGAAGACTAATTATTAGAGACTTTGGTCTCTGGCTAAAAAAACCAAAAATGAAAAGACAACCAGAATCAGAGCATATCCAAGCTCAAAACACATCACAACAGTAGTGACTAACAAGAATGAAATTAAAGATTATTCAAAAAATTAATCAATGGGATGCATAAGGCAAATTGGGTTAATTGTTGCAATTCATTTGGTTTAATAAAATTAAAAACATTGAATTGGGGCTTTCCCCATGTTCAGTTTTTCCTGTTCCAGATCGTAATTTATTTTTGATAAATTTGGAGACACATGTCTGGGAATAGGAATTGTTAATTGGCCACATGGCTGGAATTACTTTTTGCTGTTGCAATTTTATGGTGAATGGAAATGGGACAGTAAGATTCTGTATATGTAAATGCTGAATTTATTTTTCATAATACTGGTTTTTAAAATACACAGAGGAGATGATAAATTTGTACACATTTATCTATTATCTGAGAGACCCAGATCCATTCACTTTGAAGACAGTCACAGAAACAAATAAGAAACAGCTATTTGCACAAAGTTTTGAATAAATATAGATTCAATTAATTTATTTTCCAGGGACTTGGGCCTTACACTGCTATCTATTCCCATTATCTCATGGAAACACAGACTTCTGGTTGCCTGCCCCAGTTTTCATTTCCAACAAGTTTTACTTGTTTTGGCGCACTCAGTGAGTTTCTGGACTAGGAGGCTCATCCTCCCAGGCTCTCTAACCAAACCAACTGTCTCAGATTGCAGCTCACAAGAAGGTTGCACTAATGGTCAGTGACCCAGTGGAGACACTGCCCAACAGCAGATTACTCATGTGCTTTGGAAATCAATGTAATTCTTGTTTTCACATGAAAATACTCCTTGCTGTGAAATTGAAATTTCTTTCTGTATCCTCTGTGAATTACATTCTGGGTATGTGCATGAAAGGCATATTTTTCAGACAGTCTAAGCTGGTCCAAAACTGTGCTGCTACCAACAATTTCACACTTTCTCTGGCTATAACTCTATATTCACATCTGATAGCAGAGCCTTATGAGTTTGACTATTTTGTTACTCTGACTGAACACAAATCCTTCTTTTGTGCATAAATTTGCTTCCAGTCCTTGCACAGCCAAGGCAAGGTCTTTAACTGAAATAAGAGCAAATGAAGGGACACAAGACCAAAGTGGATGGGAACATCAGCACCTCCTTCCCCCATTTTGGTGCTATGCTGTCTTTACACTGGCTGGAAGTGAACAAGCCTCCTAACTCCACTTAGGGTTTAGTAAAAAACTTAGGATTTTGTTAAAATTTGTTTAGTAGCTGATGTTTTGCAACTGCACCTAACATTTAAACTATGTAAAATGAGGCTAAAAGTCTGACATTCAGTTAAAATATTTTGCTTTCACAGATTTACCCTTCCTCACAGCTATTTGCTGCATCAAATCTTATTCCTTTCTTTCTCATCATGTGAGATTGTATTTTAATCTCTTCCATCCCCTAGATTCTTCCATCCTGGAATACATCAATGAAAGCACATTACGTTTACTCTAAAATATTTTAGTAGCATTTAACAGACTGTGGATTGAAATTCATGTCTCACATGGTTCTGGTTTTGCAGTGCAAATTATTCTGGAAAATATGGCAGAAAACTGCAGGAAATGAAAGACAAAGGCAGTGTTACAAGAATTGGAAGAACAAAACCGAGCTGAAAATAGGGAACTAATCTGTCCCATGGGCCATTTCTCAGCTGCAGTGCTTGTGCCACATGTCAGAACAAATGTCCTTCACAAGCACGTTATTTGACAGGACTTTTAGGGGGAGCAAACATGTTATTGCTGCTGCAATGCCAGTAAATTTTCTCTAGCCAATTCCTGACACGTGTGTTGTTCATTTTTACCCACTCCACCTGAGGAACAGACAGGGTCACCACCTCCTTGTTTGAACCAAAGGACCAATAGCTGAGCACTGAGTGCATGTCTGTGCTCAGACCCACTGAACCCCTCAAAATGATGTCTTAGTGGGGACAAAAAAGAACAGGGAAAGGGGCTCATCTGTATGCTATTTCTTACAGGAGGTCAAAAATAATTGGGGAAAGTCTGACTAAGCCATTTGTGAACGTGGCAGGTGGTTGCCCCTGGATGAACAAGATGAGAACAATGTTCCTGGGTAAAGGCCAGGAGGGCAGCAAGGAAGATTGATGCAATTTAAGTGCAGGAGGCTGTTGGAGGGCAGCAGTGTGAGCCATGAGTGCTGCAACAGGACTGCTGGCTGACCTGTCCAGTATTTCTTCTTATTACTGATCATATAATGTTAATAACTGAGCTGGCACCATCCATATCATGCCTCCCTCTGCCAGCAGATGTGAACAAAATTAGCAGCTGGTATTATTCTCTGCTGTTACCTCAGATCTCATTAATGAGTCAGCCTCGGTGCAGTCCTTTATTCCTGCTTCCCTGCCAGTCAACCCCTGGGCCAGGATAACAGCCCTTGCCTTTCTTTTGGCCTCATGCTCTAGCCCTCTGTAATTTTATTTCAAGGTGTTTAGATGCTAGGACTATTTAATTTTCTCCCTCACAGTTTTAGTGTGGTTCCTGCTATGGACTTTTTGTTCATGTGTCAAGCTCCAAGAGAACACTGTTTAAAATGTGAAGTGTGAAAGCACTAGAAAGCTGCAATGGCACAATGTATTATTCTCCTCCATTCCTGTAATCTGAATAATTTGTTAGATGAAAAGTCCAGGAGTGAGTTTTGAATTTGCCATTCTCCCCTTTTTTGTGGAAATCACTTTTTTGAGCCCAGGCCAGTTAGTGGTTCGATGGCATTGAAGGTTACTTTTGTAGCTGAGGACTGAAGAGGAACTCCAGTTGTGTTGGGCTGTAGTTTAAACGACCAGGTAGGTACAGGTTAGATACAGGCAGCTTGGGTGCAAAGTTTGAATATCCACTTGATTCATCCAAACACATCATAACTGTGCAGTTATCAGAGAGCTGTGGAATATATTGGTTTTGTATTACACATGTTGATTTCTCCAGCATGGTCTGTTGTTGCCAGAAAGGGCAAATAGTGAGACAGTAGATTTGTGACCACTGGTGAGTGGGAAAAACAGAAATATGTTTGTCTTACATCATTTTTAGTAAGTGATATTTTTTATTTGCAGAGTTTAAGAACTAAAGAGATGATGTTGTGGCCAAAAAAGTTAAAAAGACATCTGTTACATGGAAACTCCATAAGAATTGGTGTGGTTAACATATAAAAAGAGTAGGTAATTGTATGTATTATATCTATAATACCTACAAGGTATTATACTATCGTTCTGATAGCTGCTTTTGGCTCACTTGGAAATCAGCCATTCTTTCAATTGCATGGCAGACAAGAAGCAAAGATGGTAAACAGCATCAAAGAAAATTGTCCCTGAATTTATGTCTCTCTGAAACCCCTGGCTACAGAGCCAGGAGAGTCCTGTCTTCTGTGTAGCCATTTTTATAGCTTTGAAAGCAAGCGGCTATGATCTGTGTAAACACATGCACATAAAAGAAGGCGAGGCAAGATCAGGCTCAGCATTTCCTCTTTCAGGGACTATGCATTGTTATCTCTTGGATTAAACCAGCTTTCTCTCAGTTGAAATTTTGGTTTTTTAAGTGCAATTGTAAGAGAAGGAGGCATGGATATCTGAAATTATATTAGTAGCTATGTTATTATGGAAAAAACCAAATAGCATGTTACCATTAAGAACTTCTACTGTTCCAGTGACAAGGAAAAAAAATCAATTCATACTTCGAGATTTTTTTCTATAATAATGTTGATTAATGCTTTTTATAAAAATTAATGCAATTTCTCACTCATTTTTCTATTAATACATTAATTTCCACATTTGGAATTGGAAACACTACTTAGTTATTTCTGTTATAGTGACATAATAGATATCACAAAATGTTGTTTTGAATCAAATTCTAAAGCTTTATTTCCCTTTTTGTTGCCACAAAAGATCAAGCTGGTGGTAATAGGCATTTGTAATCCCAGTGGGGAATGCCTATTGCTTGTATAACCAGCATGGTCCTGCTTTAAGTTCTCTGCTTTCATTTTTATATTAAAGAATCACAGACTCTATCTGGTACAGATTTACATGCACAGACTTCTGCAAACATTCCTCTGGCAATAAGAATTCCTGCTTTGTCTTTTTGCTTTCTTTCAAATTAGCTCAATAAACAGCAGAGGATTATTCGCACCAGACAAAAAAAAAGCACTGCAAAGCACAGCTGAACACTTACCACCTTGCCCTGGCTACACCTCAAATGTAAAATGTGAGCAGGAGGATTTGTGCTTAGTTCCAGTAACCCAGAAAATAAACACATGTGCAGGATGGCAAGTGTGACCTTTTCCCTGGTCACAGGGTGGATGGGACCTCACACATCGGAGAGGAGAGGAGAGGAGAGGAGAGGAGAGGATTCTCTCTTACAAAAAAAGATCAAGCTGGGAGTTTGGACCACCCCTTCTCATAGCTGACCTGTGGTAGCACAGCACAGGACTTCAGGCAATGGGTCTTTCAGTTAATGCTTTCTACTTTAAAATAGACTGTTCCACACCACTTAGGATCGGGTCTGAGTAAAGAAAGATTTTCATTTGGCAACGTATTTTGCACAGGTGAATAAAATATGAAAGCAAAATAAACAAAACAATGTATCAAAAGGACAATACTATGAAAATCTTACCCTAGAAATACAAAATGATTTCAAAGCTCAAGTTTCCACTTTCATGCCTGTAATTTAGTAAAAAATATTACCATAAAAAACTAAATGCCATTTCTATTTATGTTTCAGTTTTAAAAAGTGCTTAATTTTGTTGTTGCCTGTCCAAGTTGTTATAAGCACCTTTAATAGTTTCTAAGCATGATCTAACTAAGAAACTAACCGTTTCTAAGTATGATTTTTAAAACCTAAATGATGGAACAATCATATTGTGTTGATTTCTGAATAATAATTTTTAAAAGTTTATATAAAGAAGCAGAGAAGACTTAAGCACTATGATACTGAAAATTACTCTGAGGCAAGTCATTGCTGTGTTACAAAACTTTGAACTTTTTTAAAACATTAAATATTAATTCTAACAATTCTTCCTAAACCCCATCAGTTATCATGGAGTTACCAAGGCAAGTCCTAAGGACAAGTGACAAAAAAATCTCACCAAAACGAAACTTATCATCTCCTATTATTTGCTGAGAGAGGTTCAACTTCATTAATAAAAGTTATTTATCATTGTGGAAGATATATGCCATTTAACTTCAGTCTTTCTCATTCAGAAAGTATAAATATTTTGCCATTTCCTACACAGTCAACAAAATTTCCACATGGCTTTGTGAAGACACTTAACATTGGATACATTTTCAAACACTTTGACAAAGAGAAATATTTACCAGTTAGACTGCAGAAATTTAACTTCTTATCTTACCCTCTATGTTTATCTTAGTATCACTTAGGTTAAAGTTTTGCTTCACTAACTGGTACAATTAAAGTATTACAGTGGCTTAATTTGCAATGTCTCTGAAACGAAATTAATTGTGTATTCTCAGATTGAAAGTCACACAGAAGGATTTATTCTGTACAGATCTAGTCTAGTACAGTGTTTTGTGGAATACTTTGTCATTGGGACATTCTCCTTTAAAAGAATCACTCCTCAAAATGCCAGCTGTTATATTCATGTGGACTTTCCACTAACCTTCTCTCCACTAAGAGATAGAACTAGAACCACATTTCACACAATCTCTTTTCCAAGGGAATAGCTCCAATGGAACCAACAGAGGTGAAATGACAAGAAAATGGAAAAATTTAAAAACAACAGGTGCTTTTAGCTTCTAAATAGAATCACAGCTAAGCTCCTTTAGCTAAACTGTCTCAGGCTGTGTGTTCAGCTGTAGCCCTGCACTAGGTGAACACCAGGCCCACTGGGACTATTGTGTCAGCAGGCTGTGACCTGGTGTGCCTGTGGTCGGCTGTGGCAGCTCAGCCCTCGGCCAGCACCAGCCAGCAGAGCTGCACAGCTGCAAACAGCACAACAAATGCAGCTGAAACTTCCAAGCCCTGCAGACACCTCTTGGAACTTCGCTGTCATCTTCTGTTCGACCCTGTTGTAGGACATTTGTGAGTTCTTTGTATTGGGACTCCAGACTGAAACCATGCTCTCCAGTTTGCTTTCAAGTGGGAGCTAGGTTAGTTCTGCATGCATTTATTGCATGCATTTATTGCATGCATGTATCCCCACTAGTAAATTTAAATTGAATTATGAGGTTATATAGTTAATGTGTGAGGACCTTTCTGTGACAAGGCAGTTTCACAGATGATGTGATTTTTGGTCACTGTGGTCCTGCCCTTCCCAGCACCCCTTTCCTCTGCTGTGCTTTCACCTTGCCCTCTTCATGCTGGACACAGCATTCATCAGCCTGCAGGGATCATTAACCGTGCAAAAAAACCAATTTATTATTCTTTGTAGCTGGATTTATAGTTCTCAAAAAGAATTTAAATGAGCTTCAGAGCTTCAAGCACAATACTCCCTATTTTGTCTCAAACATACCAGAAGTATGATTTTGAACCATCTTTTATAAATCTGCAGAAAGTAACCCACTGCTGTGTCTGATTTTGGCTGTTGATAGACTGCATTCCACAGCACATGCAGAAACAGAGTTGTTGTGAATACATATTCCCTTCATAATCAAACACCCTATAATTCAACACTTAATTTTCCATCTTAACTGAGAACTTCATCACCAATACTTGATTTTGTTTCAGCACACAGATAAAATCATTATGCATTGGAGGCCAAAAATCTCTGCAAAGTATCACAAGAAGCACAAGCACTCAGTAATAATTTCTTATTTATAATTAATATTTGGACTTGTAATTTAATCTGTCCTAAATTCATTAATGGCATGTTGATAATGTACCAGCCTGGATAATTAATCAAGATGTCGTGCAACACTAAGTCAAATGCCTCGCAGGAGCATGTCTGCTACATTTATAGTACTATCTTTATCAAACAAACTTGCAATCTCATCAAGAAGTAACTGTGCTAGCAGCAGAGAAAATAACATACTTAAAACTGTGAAAGCACATAGAGGCTGTTCTTTCATTGTGTTTGCTAGCAACGTCAGCTTATGAAGTTGATATTGAAGAGGAGTTCAGATGGTCTGTAAAGTGGATGAAACTTCCAGGAGTAACTGGAGCTTATGTAATATTTCTTCCTACATTTTCTCAGCTGTTTTGTGCTATTTTTATGATGACCTGTTGGTTTTTAAGTCTTTTAAATCTTGCCTAGGTAACAACCTTATTTGGCTTTGGGATCTTGCCTAAGAAATGATGGCCCCGACTCCATTTACAGGTCTTCTAATTTAATATTTTTTACTGTACACAACCTCTGTGGAATCTAAAACTGGGCTGCTAGGTACATCAACTTTTCAATATCCAATTGATCCTAAAAAGAATTTGGACAGATTTTTATTTTTTTAAGATGATGAATGAATAAGGTCTCAGGGAGGAGCTTTACTGAGTCTGTAGATCTAAGATTTGCCTTCAGATAATTTGTTCCTCAGTCCTCTCAGCCCCATCTTTTGTAACACCTGCAGCAGTCATTTATTTCTTCACTTTGTCCAGGACCAATGCCATGGCTGATGATAAACAACTTTTACATATCTTTTTCAATTTTATTGACTAGTGCAATGCTAGTCTTCTGTCAGCTGAAGGATCTTCATGGACAGCTTGTGGTTTAGAAACCCTCTGGAGCTGCTAGTTTAGAAGCCTCTGTCTTCATTGATTACCCTGTTCTGAGTGACAGTTTAATTAGCACACATTTATTAATCAGTCTTCTTCAAAAGAAATTGTTTGTTTTCTCCTAAATTCAGAACATAAGTTTCACTGAATTATTACTGACATCTCCACAATATCTACCCAATGACATGTTGATGCTACAAGTCCATTGTTTTTTTAAAATCACCAAAAGTTTCTTTTGACTGTCCTTAGTCCTTCTTACTCATTTTTTTTGCTTCATTTATATATTTTACATCATTGTCTGTGTAAAACTCACAGCTTTTGGTATCACTGTGCAAATTTTTCCATTTGAGTAGTGTTGGAGGTCTTCTGGTCAAGATTATGATAGCTTCTAGTTAACAGCAGCCTTACTTGAAGCTGAAAGTAGGCCAGCCAAAGCATTTTTAATTAGTGTGGCAGACAGAGAAGATTAAACACTAGGTTGTGGGTTTAGAACATCTCATTTTTCTTGAAGCAGTATTGTTTTCTTCTTTTAGAATCACAGAATCATAAAATTTCCTGAGTCAGAAGGAACAAGAAAGATCATCTAGTTCCAACCCCCTCTGCCCTAGACAGGGACACCTTCCATTCGACCAGGTCACTCAGAGCCTCATCCGGCCTGGCCTTGAACACTTCAGGGATCAGGCATCCACAGCTTCTCGGGGCAACCTGTTCTGACACTTCACCACCCTCACAGTAAAAAATTTCTTCATAATATCTAATTTAAACCTACTCTTTCATTTATTCCTCCTTGTCCTGGCACTAACTGCTCTTGTAAAGAGTCCCTCTCCATCTTTCTTAATGTACTGGAAGGCCCCAGTTAGGTCATCCTGAAACCTTCATTTCCAGGCTGAGTAAACCCAGTTCTCTCAGTCTTTCCTTGTAGGAGAGATGCTCCACTCCTCTAATCATGGGCTGTTACAAAAAGAAAGTTTCTGTTATCATCACAAACATTCATTAGTGTGTGTGTATGTGTACTTTTCCTTTTTCTATACCCCCACTAATATTTGAACCCATAGCTCAATTTTTTCTCATTTTGCTAGGGTAAGATAACTCCAAATAGGCAACAAATTAATGAAAATGCAGCAGCATTCATTCAAATTAATGAAAATGCAGCAAGGTAAAGCAGGAAATCTACCAGCGGAGGTGACTGCCACCACAATCCTCTGCCCCAGAAGATCCATGTGGCATCATACCTGCCACATGTGTGAGAAGTGCTGCAGCCAGGATTCATGCATTGTTGGCATGAGGGATCTTTGAGAAACCAGGCTTCCTCATTTAGTATCATCACACATGCAGTTTTTTGGGGTTAGCTGTCTTTCCTTTTGCTCTTTTTTACTTATAGAATTTTCTCTATTACTTGCAGGGAAATTTGACTGCTAGTACTTATTAGGTGCTTGAGAAGACGAAGAGTTTAGCTGGGCTTAGAGAGAAGAGGGTAGGCAAAATGGGAGAGTGGGCACAGCTGTTAGCTGGCTCACTTTTTTGGCTTTAGAGTGGCACACACTTAGAGCTGTTGTTGCCCAGGGAAAGGAATTTGCTATATTTTCACAGAGCTTTTTCTCCTTTTTTTGTGGGCTTTTGCACTCTTTGATTTGCCAGGATGTTTTGCAGTGCCAGCTACTGCGGCTGCAGAGCTTGTAATATAGAGGATTTATTGGTTTGGGATTTTTGCTTATTTTTGCTGTTTTAGTTAGGTGTTTTTTAGAGTTTTGTTGAAGTATTGGGATCGACTGCCCACAGGGGTTTTGTGAAGCAATTGAGCAGACACCTGCCTTTCAAACCAAGACAGCAATCTACAGAGTTTGTTCAAAAATCGCTTCTATTTGTTCGTAATTGCTTTCAGTGTTGTGTATTGGCCTTGACCATCACTGACAATTTGTATGATACTCTTCCATGTTCACTGTGAAGCTGTTTATTTAAACCCTATCAACCCAGTTAACTAAGGTAAACCAATAAGCACTTCTGCAAAATAAACCAGATGAACCACTCTCCAGAAGTGCTTTTATCTCTGCTGAACACTAAGGATGTTTGGACAGCTAGCTTAGATCAGACATCTAACATTTTGGCAGCTAAAATTAGTGAGGAGAATCTGGACAGAGGACTTGGGC